>CM039679.1:266005639-266225031 GCA_022537955.1 Schmidtea mediterranea | reverse complement strand
CATGGCGTCTACATCCGTTATCTAATGCGAATGCGCGTTAGTGATACCTTGTCGTCTGTTATGATCCGGTCCGTATATTGCGGACGGTAATATTTCGTTATATGTCTCGGGCTGGCAATTAACTTACTAAAGATTTTGTGTTATCTTTTTACAATTTCCGGTCGACTGGTTTACTAATTCGGATAACTTTGGTTCTTAATTAACTACTGTCTGATATTACATCGTGGCATCTACTATGGTCGTGCGTGGTGATGAGGCAAATTTGGAATATTTCAGATACATCTGTTATTCATATTTAAATATTTTATTGTTTAATTTTAGAAAAACCCGTGTCTTTGATGGTATTCTGAAATTATTTGATCGTTTCGAAGAAGACTTATCTGTGGGATTCTCATCTTACGCCTATTAACGTTTCGCTTCGAATTCGCATTGGGCTTTTATTATATTGTTACGTCATTTTTCGCCTACGAATTTAATGTGAATTGTATTTGGAATTTACATAAGTATTTGAGTGATGCAGGTTTTGTGAATTTTACGGGTGTGAGACACTATCATGATCAGGTTCTTAATAAATTTTTGAATAGTATTATACTGCTAGCTTTCTCTTACGTCAACGACTCTTATGAATTTCGTGTTGATCGGTTTAGCTACATTAATCCCTTCTCAGCAATTTATTTATTTGGTTTACCTCTGAATGATGGGTCGATTTATGATTTAGGTCATTCTACCCTTATACTTTTCATTAGTTCAGCTTCAATCGATAATTTATCCGTAGGGTGAATTTTATTTCAAATTAATAGATTCTTATTCTATCATTTATTTTACTGTTATCAAATTCGCTTACAATAATTTGAATCAATGACTTGCTTAGTTTTATCTATAGTTGCCTTACCTTTAGAAATTGAATTACCTTATGCTAATTCAGAGGATTAGTTTATTTAACCCATGACTACTTTACTCAATGATTTTCGATCAATTCACCGGTAATTTCAACTAATTTATTTCAGCTACGTATTTAATTTACTTTTAGTTTTACTTAACTTGTTTCACAATATGCATTGATTTACTTTAGTAATGCGTTTCGTCTAATCTATCTCAAACATAAGTTTAATTTACCTCTAGTAATAATTTATCAATTCAATTTACATTTAGGGATAAGATTTATTAGTTTAATTTACTTGTAGCCATAAGATTTATTCATTCAATTTACTGTTAAAAGGAACGTTTGATTGATCTAATTTACCTTTAGAAATAAGTTTTATTAATTTACTTTTAGAGAACTACTTTAATTCACTTTTAGAAATGAGATTGTTTAATTACCTTTAGAAATATGATTTAATAATTTAAACAATTTATACGTTTATAATTACACCATTTAATTTACCTTTAACAATAAATTTTAGCTAATTTATTCCAAAATATTAGTTAATTTACTTCTAGCAATAAGTTTTACTTCATTTAATTCAAATTATGAAATTAATTTACGTTAGTAATAGGTTTGTCTAATTTATAAGAATTTAATTTTCTTTTAGTAATAAGTTTAATGATTTCAAAACATTAACACGGAATCAGTTATATCAACGAATTTCAATTTAATTTATCCCCGTACCCTTTCCCTTTAATAGACCTTAGGCGCATTTTGTGTTTATATTATATTTACTGAGTGCCCACTGGACTACTCGATGTGATGATTTTGAGCCGTGTATAACATAATTTTAGGTCGATTTTACAGAAGTGAAAAACGAGGAAGGAGTCGGAGACTTCTCCCTTATTTCTCGCTTCAGCTATAGGGATAATATTGACGTTACGACCCCTGCGTTTCTCAACGCCGAGTCTTCACGGGTGCATATCATTGGCGATTTTCCACGCTCTTACATGCATCTGCACTATGTTGATTTTACTATCTTGCGTGATGTGTCGGCTGTGGGCCGGAAAAATTTCGACATTTCAATTTAGTTTATGAAAAAATATATATCAAACAATTCATGTATATTAATAATATTTATTAATTAGGACAAAATAACAGAATTACCCTTCATAACCATTCCAAATATTTTTCAAACAATAGCATAAAATATCATAACAGAAAGCATAAATGCCTCTCTCCCCACGTCGCCGTCAAGCAGAGCTCTACAGAGATGCTATGAACGTGACGTGGAAAGAGGGCTCCAACCAAAATATTTCTCACCTAAAAATTCGGATTTTCACAATAATTTCAAACAGTTTAGATTTTCAAAACAATTTTCAAAATAGTGCTAAAAATAGTTAAACTTCGAAACGGTTTTAACGATTTTCAAAAATGGGTTAAATTTTCAAAATGGTTTAAGTTAAATGTGAAAATGGATCAGTATATATACCTAATTTTATGACGTGTAAAATTTGATGCAGTAAAACAAAATTCGACTTTGTTATTTTCTAGCAAATTCTATTATTTATTTTTATTATTTTTCGATTTATTTTTATAATTTTTTATTTCGAATTTTTATTGAATTATTACTAATTCAAAATTTTCGATTTAAATTTCATTTTAATGAACTTTAATTGATTTTTTCAATTTCGTCGAATTTGTTGTGTTTTCTTGTTATATTTGTATAGGTATCGTGCGAATCTTGGTGCATTTTGTTAATATATTTTAATTTATTTTTATGTTTATTATTTTATATTTAATTCTTTTATTTCTCAGATTTTATATGGTTTAATTGGTGTTTCAGTAGGTTTATTTAAATTGCATGTTGTATTTGCGTGTGTGTTTCTGATCCATTTAAACATTCTTCAAGGCCGTTTACGTTGTGGCCCAACACTAGTGTTGATGTACGGGAAACCTTCATAAACAACCACTAGGCACTACTCGTCGCTAGCATTCCTCCTCTTATTCTAGGGTCACTTTTTCTCGCACACCCGATGATTTTAGTTCACTGATACGCACCCATGGCCGAAACCATGTTGGTACTGTGCGTAACAGCCGAAAATTATTCGAGCAGGTGAGCACTGTTTCCAGTACTTACTCCTCGAACAACCTTCGTTCCCCAGTTCCTTGCTGCCGGTAGAAGGTCTTACGCATTCCACTCTGCTTTCGATATTTCTAGGCAATTCTGTCTTGCGAGATTTGGAAAAAAGATTGTGAGAATATTCGTTGTACATTATTTCATTAGTTTCCCTTGGGCGAATATTTATCTTTAGATTCATATTACATTTCAGTAACAGATTATTTACCGTTGTTTACCTTTAACTCAATTAAATCGAAGTACAAAAATTTAATGCTACAACAGTTTACATTATTTATTATCATATTATTCCTAAAATACATTATACAAGCTCAAATCACAAAGTGTCGTAAGGATGTCAGGAAGTAAGTGTATTCGAGGCGACATTAGGTCAGTTAGTTTATGCAGCCCGGTGATTTAATCTTCCAAATTGATATCAACCGGGAGACATCATCGTTTCGGTCGACGGCAGTTTGGACTGAGATTTTCCTCTATCGAAGTTGATGGTTCTTCCTCCGGGCGAGTAGCTGATGGGGACTGCCCAGTTAAGACAGCGATCTCATCGAGAGTAAGTAGAAGACTTTCCAAGATGCAACTCATATTTGATGTTTCGATTTCGTCTGTTACCAGGTCGATGTACACCGGCGGAGGTGGTGGATAGATGGTTACGGACGGGGCGTAGATTATGTCCGGGTCCGCCACCGGGAAGTCAAATTCCGTATAGGCTGGAGGTGGGGCGTTCACTCTGGCCGACTCTTGAGCTTTCTCATTTGCTCACAGCATATTTGCATCCGCTCGACGCCTCTCGCGTCTCCGGCGAATACGGTTTGATCGTCGTCTTTGCGTTCCGGTTGGATTTTCTGTCACTCCATTCAAGGGTGGTCCAACTGATGATATGGATCCTGGATTAGTGGGAAGGTGTTGAGCGGGAATAATGTCGATTTCCCGAGCCCAGCCGTGGCTCGATAGGCGAGCTCGGAGTTCGTTCTCGGTGAAGATTCGACGGAGTGCAGCGCTCTGCTCCGTGATGGTGAGGCGTTGACTCCTGTTCTCAATAGCCAGGTCGTCTCTGGCTCTAGATAAGCGCGAGATTTTCTGGAACAGATTTTTAGTCGCCTCAGGCGAACTCCAGGTGCTTTTCATTTTTTGGTACTTGGTCTTCAGGGCCATGAAGTCTCTTTCTAGTGTCTCCAGGCGTTGGGACATAACTGTCACAGAAGGTGACAATCGCGGGATGCGTGGTAGGTTGGATAAACCAGACATCGTTTCAGAAAATAGTAATATTGACTTGAGATTGATGGGGAAAAATACAGCTAGTCCAAATAGTCGAAGGAGTCCGAAATTGGCGTTTTTCGAAATTTTGTCTATAAAAGAAAAATAAGACGTTATAGAGGCTTATAAGTATCGTCAGGGGTTCGTAATTAGTAGTTTTGACAATGTCGCAATAGTCGGATAGAGTTGAAATTAGTGGGTACTTCTGGGGTTCAACATGCGTTCAAATGTTATTCGAATTTCCTCTGGATTTTCTTCACTATTCTTACTTATTCGGGATAATATTATACTAATCATGGGGGATCGACTCTCATCACATTAAATACCTAACACTACGTAGTAGAATGGTTAATAATAATTTATTACATAATTTAATTGGATTACAACCTAAGGGTAAATTTTATAGATTTTATATTCAGAATAAATCTTATCCGTTGACAAATTCTAAGTTTAATTACAGATTGTCATTCTACTAATTGGACTTTGGTTTAGAGTTCACCGTGACTGAACTTGTTTTACCAATCGTATATCTATCAGTGTTATGTTAAATATCAGTGTTGGTTAGATACTGTTGTAAAAAATTCGGCGGAGGAAGTTTTTCATGGTGGTTTGTCACTCCGTATCCGGTCTCTATTTTGATTAACTGGCTTTATGGATGTTTGAATAAATTTGTCATCGCTGTATTTATGAGGTTCTATGTGCTCTATTTGTCTCCTCAGTATATGGAATTTTAGACGACTAATGTAGGCCATGTTAATTTATTACTTCGGCTCTCAGCTAAACTCGGATCTCCTCGCTTTCAAGTTTTGGTTTCGTCAGACGGATGTCTTGCAAATATTTGCTTAGAATTTATGTGCGACGAATAATCTTATCTGGACCAATTTTCAACTATTTCTCAAATCTATTCCCGGTTTTGGCTCTCAATCTATCTACGGATCGTATGCAAAAGGTTTACGATGATTTCTTTGTACTTTATAAAACACGGTTCAACTGATATCTCAGGGAAAGTCGTTTGTGACGATTTGGATCTTAGGCAAATTTTTAATCGGACGTCGATCTACAACTACTTTTATTGCGTGCCGTATTTTCCACTCCTTCGAACTATCTCTCGATCAAATTTTTGTGTATGCTATGGGTCATTGATTGGATTTCGACTGCAACCAAAGAAAATTTGTGTGATATTTTATCAAGTAATAAATACTATTTTAGTTAATTCTCTTAACGAAAATTCACAAATGATAAAATCCGTTCTATCTACATTCAGTAACTTATCCGTGCTATCCCTCGTGACATGACTCCAAGGTTATATAAAAATTTTCCTACCGATAGTAAAACGATCGTTCTTATCACCCCTACCTGATGTCGCACTTCCCGAGATTTAGATTTTTCTCTGCTCGCCTCGACCGACGTTTCCATCAGCCGTTGCGAGTTGTTTAACGATGCCCTACGGGAAGGGTCCTGTGCCATTTTGCCAGGCCCCGTCGCGGACAGACCGAGATTTCAGACAGGCTCGACCCGCGATCGCAACTAGGGAACTTAATCCACCAGCCGTATCGCCGATCTGTCTATCTGAGAGCTATTGCAATACTTAATATAAATACGATTTTAAGGGTACCTCGGTACATAAATATGAATATATTAAATGGTTTAGAATCAAGCATTTAAAGAATTATAATTGTTACGAACATCAATCATTTAAAGAAAACTTTTACATTAACATAGAACAGAAAATAAGTGTGGTAAGTGAAAAAAAAAGTGGTAAGTAAAAGAATTTTTGTATGGGGTTGTCTGGGTAACAACCATATAGTTTCAAAATATCAGCACCCAGAAACCCACCAATGAGATTAGTTATTTAGGTATGTAATAAAAAATATTTTCAGTTTTAAAAATTTTTAATAAGATGTTGGCGCAAAATATGAGCTAAATAAACGCTTTGACATCAAAAAGCGTAAGAGTATTAATCTGGTCAACACAGGTTTCGCTCGTATAAATTTCAAACTATTACAATTATAAAATTTACCTTTCGTTTTAATCTTGAATTTTCCCTTTACTAATAAATTTTCTTAATAATATATAAATTTTTTCCACTTCACCAATTCACAATATTTCAATTTTTCAATAGTTTCACAAATTCACAAAATTTTCAACGACTTTTACTCCCTTCAACAATATTCTTTGAACAATATTCGTTTTACTATCAATCTCTTGACCGACTTTGATCACGTCGGGTTCACCAAATATGTTGGGTTTTTATTTAGAAAGTCGGTGCTTAGGTCTGACACCTTGGTGTCCTTCTTTAATCAATTATATTAACCAAACACAATAAGATTTATTTCCAATTTATATATCACAGCTTTATTCACAACTTTCACAAAAATCGATTCAATTCACAATACTCAACACAATTACTCTGCACGATTTCACGAAATTCAATGCGTAGGAATACGTCTTCCAAAGGGAGATGTCTGGTGCGCCAATTACTTTTGAATTAAGTTCTATTTTTATTAAATATTTTCTTCTATGGAACCCTAATCGATTTAATTTTATTATATATGGATTTGTCTCGTCATTTGGCATTCGCCCATACCTGTTTCCCCCGATAAATATTTATTTTAAAATTTTAATTGACTTTGCCTTTTTAATTAGTATTTCGAATATCAATGTTTTTATTGATTTTCCATTTTTTACTTTTGTTCATTTTTTTAACCCAAACACAATTTATGTGAATACATAAGATTTAAGTCACCAAAATTGAATACGACAGCTTATTTCCTCAAATGAATTGTAACGAAAAATTTCACAAGATGTTTTTTCACTTTCACCACTGACCTATCTATTTAAAAATCATTAAGAAAGCCATTTCCTATCTAATTTTATTTTACATGTTTTTTCAAAACTTGCCAGTTTTGTATGCGATTAGTTATTTAGGTATGTAATAAGAAAATATTTTCAATTTCTCCTTCAATTTTGAAAACTTTTTAATAAAAGGGTGGCGCAAAAGATGAACTAAATAAACGCCTCTACATCAAAAAGAGTCAGCGTAAATAATGCTGACATAAGCCTTACAAAAACTAACAATTAGTTTTAATGAATTTGTATAAGAAATATTTCATAGTATAAAAATTCGTCCATGAACTTTCAACAATCAAATCTCATAAACACCTTTATCAGCTCTTAGCTATCTAATCTTGGCTGATAGTATAAAAAATTAAATTTTACTTAATCAAGTATGTCAAAAATATGTCAATGAAAAGTTACGAATTTGAATTCAAAAATATTATAAATGTTATATATTTCTGCTACTCTCTTACAATACTGCCTTAGTTTTAATTAATTATGTTACAGAATTAACATATCATAAATGCCTTAATTTAAGCCATCCTTTTATAAATCAAATTTTAACCCAATAAAACCATTTTGTAAAATTCAATTTTTTTTAAAAACAAATTACAAAAGCAGCTAATAATAAAACAATTTAATTGGTTCATTTTGAACTCAAAATAAAATTCAAAACATTTCACACATTTATTAATAAAAATGATACATATATATAACCAGAAAATCAAATTTAGCAGTATTTTATAGTCAAAGCTCAATTATCAACTGCCATTTTCGTAGATTCATCACTTTCCACAGGAATTACTTTTCCTTTATCATCATGTCCAATGCTAGGCATCTTTTTACAAGGAGCTTCTATTACCAGTTGACCATTATCTAAGAGTTTTGAATTTAATTTATCTTCTTCGATTCCTTCCGGCAAGCTCAAAACCTCTTTAATGTATCTAGAACTCGATGAATTGTCGGTTTTTGTTTCTTTCTTAGCTTCCAGATAAATTTCATTGTTTTGATGACGCAATTTAATATCATCCGACTTAAAATCTTTACCCACATTAATTGTCATTCTCCATGTTCCACTTTCTTTATTTTCATCGGGAACAAATTCAACACGCGGTTGATGGCTCAATGCACCTCCGAAATCAATCATATGATTCATTTGGTCATTGAGACGACCAAGCTCACCCCAGATTCCACTCCAAGTATCCTCTCTGTTGATTTTAATTGGCTTGACAACAGAATCTTCAGAAATTTTGTATGGAGCTTTCAAAACAAGTAAACCTTCTTTAGTCATTGTAGATCGCAGGTTTTCATGGTCCACATTCTTTGGAATTTTGATGCATTTCTTAAATTCAGAAAAATCCTCTTCATTTACATGCTTAGCATGAACGATTATTTTAACTTCGCCTTCTTCAGTTTTCTCTTCTTTGATCGCAATTTCATTGGGTTGATATCCGGTAATTGGAATAGAAGTCGACCACAAATTGTTTCTTTTCGGATAGATTACATGATGAGAATATTCCGGCCAATATAAAGAATTAAAAATCGGTTCGTCTAGAAATCGAAACATTAGTTTTAATCAAAGTATAAAACAAAAAGAATAATAATGTAAATCACTTACGGTATTTTATACTATTTTTAAGATCTTAGAAAATTCTAGGTAAATCTATATAAAATTATTGGCTATTATTATTGGCTATGGAATCCGAGCGATGATTTAATTGATCATTTAAAACAAAAGTAAATTCTAGAATCGCAATTGATTTTTTTTATTTAGAAAGTAAATTTTCTTTATCATTATTTCAACATTGTATTAAATATAAAAATATAACAATCATTAACCTGAAAAATAAATGAAAAAAATTGAAAATATTTAATAATTAAAAAATAGATTTAAATGATAAAAATTAAAGAAATCAGTAGTAGAGGTTATATGAGTAAGTAGATAGTTGTAAGTATGTAGTTATGTCACCGCTGGACCACATATCCCCTCCCCCGGGTAAAAAATTTTTCAAAGTCTAAAAGTACAAATTTTTGCCGATATAAAGACAATGACTCTTACAAGGTCATTGTGGTGGGTTACTGGGTATTGATGTTTGTTTAAATAGTATCGTGGTTACCCCGGTAACGTCATATAAATATTTCTTTGCTACCACTCGGCACCCGTTGCTAGGCAACGTTGGAATTGTGTTCGAGTGGGTAGATCGTCCGCAAAAAGTGAGCGCTATTGCTAATGCTGTAATTGACCGGAAGTTCTCTGGGTCCAACAAGCTGTCGATAGAAGACTTGTGCTCGCTTTTGATTTTTTTGGTCCCCTTATATTGTGAATACCATCGTTCGTACTCATCATTTTCGCACAAGTTTCTCGTTCAGGTGGCGCAATGTCCTCATACTATCTCTATGAGTCAACACTTATCAAATCCTTGAAAATATTGTTTCAAATAACAAGAAATATATATATTTTTATAAAATAACTACATTTTGCAAGTTAATTAGGCATTATTTAATAATCGAGCGGCTCGACGTTTAGCCCGCTCCTTGCGTTCGGGTCGGTGGTTACTTGTTTTTGGCGTGGCTTGTGGAGTCGCTACCGTATCTCGGTAGACCAGCTGGGCAGGGGCAAAGACAAAGGGGTAAGTCACTGCTAGTAGTGGGATGTGTGAGAGAAAATTTTTCTAAGTCCAAAAGTATAAAAAAAAATTTAAGACAAAGGCAATGACTCATCATATTTTTTCAAGGTCATTTAAACAAAGACCATGATTCATTCAAGGTCATTGGATGATTCATAATATTTTCAAGGTCATTTAAACAAAGACCACGACTCATTCAAGGTCATTGGATGACTCATCATATTTTTCAAGGTCACTTAAACAAAGACCATGACTCATTCAAGGTCATTGGATGACTCGTCATATTTTTCAAGGTCACTTAAACAAAGACCATGACTCATTATATTTTTTTTCAACGTCAATCAAAATTTCTCAAGGTCATATTATTTTTAAACATTTTTAAATTTTAATTTACTACTTATTTTATTTTTTTTTATAAGTAGAATATATTTTCTAAATTTATTTTATTATTATTATTTTATACATATTATTATTATTTGTTATAATCAAGTCAATAATATTTTTTATTTTTAAATTATATTATAATTAAAATTAATTGTTTGTTTTAATCAAGTCAATTATTTTGTTAATATTATTATTATTATTATTATTATTATTATTATTATTATTATTGTTTTTATTATTATTACAAGTTTTATTTATTAAGATTATAATTTTTATTATTATTTTATTTTATTTTTATTAATATTATTATTACATGTTTTAATTTTATTACAAGTTTTATTTTTATTAATATTATTCTTTTTATTATTATTATTATTATTATTATTACATGTTTTAATTTTTATTACAAGTTTTATTTTTTAAGATTACAATTTTTATTATTACTTTTTTTTATTATTATTATTACATGTTTTAATTTTTATTACAAGTTTTATTTATTATTATTATTATTCTTTTATTATTGAGATTAAATTATTAATATTATTATTACATGTTTTAATTTATTATTCATTTTATTATTATTATTTTTATTTATTATTATTATAAATATTATTATCATTATTTTTATTACTTTTTATTAATAATACATATATATATTTAATAAAACAAATACATAAAAACAACTATATAAAAAACATCTATATAAAAACAACTATATATAAAAAACAACAACTTCATAAAAAGTAAATCAATTATCAATAATACAATTAAACAAAAATCAAGTTTTATTTCACGTTTCTTCACGCTTGGCATTTGATTATGAAAATATTATAAATAAATAAAAATAAATAAATAAAAATAAATTATAACAAATAAAAATACCAAAGAGAAATTTTCACAATTTTTATTTTTCGAATATTTACAAGTTAATAAATATCAATAACATTGTCAAATATCTCATCAAATTGTTGATTGCGAACTGCTGGATCGGTTTCAGACATTATAATTGTTGGGTTTTGGATTATTTCAAGTCGGTTCTCTCTGACTCCTGGTGTTCTTTAAATTAAAACAATGAACGACCCAACGTATATTGAAACAACAGGTTCACAATTTATTATCACGCTACAATGACCAATCAAAGTTTATACGATTCTCTGCTCGGCGTTGATGCTTTGCAAACAAACAATATTCACCTTTTGATCCTTTAGTTCTGTTGACTCTCGTTTTCCTCGGTTTCTGTTTGGTTTGATCCCTTTTCGCCTTTCCGTATTCTTAATTCTATTTCTTCTTTTCCCTACTTCCCTAATTCGTTTATCACTTTTCCTACAGTCTGATTCTTCGAACCCTAGCTGAGGCAGAATGCCGATTTTCTCTGATTTTCCCTTTGCTTATATACTCCTCGAAATCAGGATGACAAATGGTTATTGCCGAGCCAATCTTTCGTTTGACATTTTCTCCTACGTGTTTGCTTCGGCCGTCATCCATAATGGTCCAACGAATCCAGATAATTAATGGCCCTACCGGTCTTCCTACGCGCGCTATCTTCTCCTTACTCTTTTCCCATTAATCATTGTGTCAAGCTAATGGGCCCAAATCTTCCTTTTGTTTGCCTTTCTTCTTGTTTACCCAGCTCGGGTTTCCTTCATCTCTCGGGTTTCCCATTAGCTCGGGTTTTCCATTAGCCAATTAATTAATTAATTAACGTTTTCTGTTTTCATACATTTGAATGTTTTTCAACCCTTTCTAACCCTTTTCTGATAAATCCCTAACCGTCATCTTGTTGACCATTAGCTAATCTATAACTGTCCCGTTTTTCCCATTCGATTTCGATGATTTTTCCATTTATTGATTTTTCTCGGATTTCCGGATTCTCGCCTTTCGTAATTGCTTTTTGCATTTTCTAATACTGTTTCCATCGCACTTTCCTTTACTATTAATTCTGTGCACGATCCCGCTTTTATTTGCCTTTTTTCTTCGCTTACTTTCCATTTGAATTATTATCCTAAATTTTATTTAAATTTTTAATTTTAATTTACAGACCTCAACATAATATTATCACCAACATCAAGGACATCAACCCCTCTATAATGACCATATGCAAAACTCGAGTTTTTCCCTACCCAAGCTCTCTTATCGTCATGATTATTTAATGCTATTTTAGAATTTTTAAAAGTGAACAGCTGGTGATTTCGGGTTCCTATCCTACCGACATAATAGTATTGTTATTATAACAATTCAAATATGATTGGTGTTTAATGTCGGTACCCGGTAATTTTACACCCTTAGCTCGCATTGTTGATTTATTACCTAGCAAGCTATAACATTTAGGGCGCAAGAAAACCCACTCGCTATATCCTCTCTATATCCTCTCATCCTTGAACTTGCTGCTGGTGTACTGGGTGTAATTAATTTTTTTAAATCTGTGCAAAGCTTATTCCAACCTATTTCCCTCTATCAAAATACCTTCTTTTCCTAGGTTCTATGCTGTCTCACCCAGACGCCCCACAATTTTAATCCTACCACTATATACCCATGAGCAAGCTCATGTTGGTACTGTATATAGCAGCTGAAAATTCATGAGCAGGTGAGCTCCATTTCTAGAACTACTCCTCATGATATTTTCACTTTCGGGTTCCTGACTGCCGATGGAAGGTCTTACGTCTCTTTCTATCTATACGCTTGTCCATACTCACCTATTTCTACAATTCCTATATCAATTTGTCATCATTACTGTTTATTTATTAAAATATTTTTCAAAAATTTGGGCAGCGTTCCGCCCTTATTTTATGGAAAATTCCTTGTTTCATACAAACGTTAGCCTATGGTAAATTGAAATTAATGCATTATCATAAGGTCATTATTTTAGTCCAACAACTCATATTTGCTTTCCTATGGTCGCCACAGTTACCACCATTCGTAAATCTTTATATTATCATCTCACAGATCTATGCCAAAATGTATCGTTTTATTTTAATTTTCCACCGCGATGATTATCAAACAATGTACGTGATTTAACCCTACTTTATACTTTCGTTGACCTAAATTTCTATCACTAGTCGTACCCTTGATAATATAATAATCGGCAGGAGTTAAATTAAAAATTCAATTTTCCTACTTAAACATATAATAATGTTATCCCCTTAATTATGGCGATCTTCCCGAATATTAATTTTTACCGTTCCGACCAACATTGAAATGGCCGCCCCGGTGAAGTACGACGGCGTCCTACTCCGCGATCAGTGTGACAAGACCTGACCATGCCGGCAGACACCGAAAGGTGGTTAGCGACAAGGCAACACATCAACATTCCTCAAAATCAACTGAGGAAATTGAATATTGCCCTAACACTTTCCACAAACTAATATAAGTAAAATGAATATAAATAAGTTAAGGGGGACCTGCCGAGCGATGCCAAAAGACATTGCGGCCATCCAGAATAAGTTAAATTAAATAAAACATTAACTTAGAAAAATATATTTCTACAAAAAAGAACAATACTTACGATCGACAAGTTTGTCAGTCAAGCATCCAAATTTCAAAAATTGTCATACATTGTGTCTACAAAATTTTCTAAAAGTCTAACAAAAATTGTCTGTCAACAAAATGTCTACCAATGTCTAAAAATTTTGTGTCAACAAAATGTCTCTAAATTATGAAAATGACTGCTGTATATATAGTCATTTCATGCCTGGGTGCGACCAATCAGAGTATTTTGAGCCTTTTTCGGCTATTTTTCGGAGGGTTTTATTGCTTTAATTTTATTTTAAATATTTTATTTTTCTCCTTATTTTTCTCTATTTTTTGATATTATTTTCTCAATATTTCGTAAATTTTTATTTTTTATCGTTTAACCATTCTTTTGATTGTTTCTCTTTTACCCTCTGATATTTAAATTTTTGGTCGCCGCTTCGCCTATGTATTTTCTAAACCTTCTTTTGCAAGGTTTTGGCGGTTTTATACTTTGGTTTTGTGTTTCTTTCTGCATCTGTAGGCTTTTCAATGATTTTAATTAATATTTGTTTTATTTAATTTTGTTATGTTTTTATTTTGTTTTATTTAATGTTTATTTTATTTTTGATTTCTGCTTGCGGTACGTGCTTATGTTACAGCAGCCATATTGATAATTTTCAAACCTCGTTAATTATTTTGTTTTAATTTACACAATTTTTTCATTTTTGTTTAAATTATGGCTTGTAGCCCAACATTGCCAATAACCGAGTCAAGTCGTCTAGAATATAAAGGATGAGAAGGATCATAATTTGATGTATCTAACAGATCATCCGAAATCATAGCTTTTAATAAAATCTCTAATTTTAAATTTTTTATCTCC
Organism: Schmidtea mediterranea; assembly: GCA_022537955.1. Classification (NCBI taxonomy): domain Eukaryota; kingdom Metazoa; phylum Platyhelminthes; order Tricladida; family Dugesiidae; genus Schmidtea; species Schmidtea mediterranea. The sequence continues at coordinate 266,210,596 of CM039679.1, read as the reverse complement.
AAAAAGAAGCTATCTGTATCACCCGCTACTAGATTGATATCACAATTATAAATATCACGATATTTTTGTAACTCAACATACCTGTAACTGGTACATCCGTAGATTGGATAAATCTAGAACTGATTGACCGATATAACTAGGTCTATCCAAACATATTGAGTCCTTATTAAGATGAGCGGCAAAAAGATCATCAGTAATCTCTATTGTTTTTCTAAATGCTGGTTTTGACGAATATGTAATTAACTTTTCAGCTGAATTACATAATCGCAAATTCATCCTCTTTTTAAGGTTCTCAACAGATTTACCATACAGACTGTTGTTATACAATTTAAATAAATCTCTATATAATTCACTAACTGCATTTGCACGCAAGTTAGTGTTTTTATCGATATAATGTTTAAAAATAGGAGCTTGCTTGTATTTAATAGCTCTATGTATATGTGTAACCTTAGCCCCGAGAGAAAGATAAAGCCTGAGAAGCCTCCAATGAAGAACATAGTTCTTCTTAGGATAATGCGTTAGCATTAACTTCTCAACTTTTGAATTTGGTGGGCACATCTTTTCCGGTCCAATCGGAGAGTCATTTAAAAAATCATGTAAATTATCTGGAATTTCGATATCAACTTCCATAGTATATCCATATGGAAGGATTTCAATATCCACAACATTCGCACATTCATTCAAAACCTCATCCAAACCATCATACACCCAAGTAAAATCAGCGTAAGGAAGACTTTGGCTGAGAGCCCAACCATACAGATTATTTATATCTATGCACAATAATTCTGTATCCTCCGAAGCAGCAATGTAATGTTTGTTAACAAATGTTAACCCACCCCGTATTCCACCTTCGTAAAAATTGAACATTTCCATGTCCTGTAAAATTTCAATGGGTTCCGTTAATGTCATAAGCGTTGAAGCCCATGACATACCCGGAATGCCATAAAAGTTTAGAGGTTCAAGACCATTGTAAACAATAGCCTTGGCACGGAATTGTTGAAAATAGTCCGCAAGGAGGAATACATCAAGTTTAAGGTAAATTAACATATAATCACGCAAAGTCCTACAGTTTTGCTGCGTCCAGATTAGTTGTGCCCTATCGTACTCATCTTCACTTACGCCCTCCCAAATTGGAGGCAACTCATAAGTAGTCTCAAGAACTTCCTCAGAAACAGCAAAATTATACGAAAAATACCTTTACAGTCGACTATAGAACCTTGAAAGACAGACGAAGTCAATGGAAGAGAAGTTAGCGTTTTCACAGCCTTAGCTAACGAACAATTAACAAATTTCATACTGTCGATAAAGCGAACAGCCATTTTGTTAATGTGAACAATTAACGAAATAAATTTTTCTGTAGAGGTCGGTATGATATCTAAATTCCATGAAGGAAAGCGATCGAGACCATATTTTAAAATATGGTGAAGGTCATACCCTCTTAAATTATGAAAGACTATAGGTAGTAACCGATAAATCCTTCGAGCTATATTACATTTTCGGCAAGCTGCCCCTAGATAATTACCAGTAAAATGGCAATGATCTCTAACCGGATTTACAATCGGTTTTTTACATAAATAACAGGTTCGACAAGATTTAAACTGTCGAACCGAGTACTGAAAGACAGGCCCTATCAATTTATCACCTTCCGAATCATAGTACGGAATAACAATTTCAGTTGCAATTTCCTCAATTTTCTTAAGAAAATCAGGAATGCAATCAAGTCCGTAAAAGTAATAATATGATTTTGTGTTAGTATAATTATTAATTAATAAAAGACCTGCTGCAATAGGCATATGAACTTGATGATGTCTATCATCAGGAGGTAAAACCGATTCAAAATCGGCATAAATCACAAAAGGTGGGGTGATATGTTTAGAATAATTTAGGAATTCTAAATTTTTATTTTCGGGGAGCGTGTATAGGGTTGTGCCAGTCTGATTTTTGGCGCATAATGCAACATGTGTATTGAATGCATTATCTAATCTAAACCCATTAAGGCAATGTGGACACCAACGACATCTAATTTGAATGTTACAGTCAGGGTTTTGATGGCAATTCATTAACCAGTTGATATTGGTCACAGCGGTATAATGATATCTATCATTATTTTCAAGTAATAATAAATAAATAGGGTTTCCGTCAGTGACTTTGCTTCTATGGATCAAACTTAAATGAGGATGGTGAAAGACATAATTATCTGGAACCTCATCAATTATAACAGTTGGTGTGTACGAAAACACATTTATTGCTAATTTTAAAGTCGAATTTTTCTTTTCGAACTTTGGGATGTTTATTAATTTCATGGGACAATCCGTGATCTCATCGTACTCTAATTCGTCTAAAAACTCTGTATATTTAGAGACTCTTTGGGGGTTTTCACCAATTATATCTTTCTTTAATAAATAAAGAATAGAGTAAAGGAAGCACTTGTCGTCATTATTTTTTATATTTACTATAGCTCCTTTATTTTTCATTGCAGAAGGGGTTTTAATATATTTATGTCCAGACAAACGATTAATAGGAGCATATTTTGTTAAAATAAAGTGAATTTCCATAATATTAATAACACGCCATCCACTGCCTAAATGGGTGAATTGTTCTATTTTTTCATTAAGCTTATTAACCCCTTCGCTTAAAAAGTTATCTGAAAATGTCTCCGCATTATTCGAAAAATAATTGTCACGGATCTCGCCATCTTTTTAAATTTAATTAATATCGCGAATTGAATTTAACGCTCCCCATTTTATTTATCTCAAAAATTAATTTATTACTGATTCGCTCAGTTAAAGTTACTGTAATTAGTTGCGCGTTAGATATATCAAAACGTAAAGTTTTGATAGCGCCATTTAAATTTACTGAAATGTTCGGCTCATCCTCTAATACAGAACCTCCGAATTGTATAATATTATTTTCATTATTTATAATAGGTATATTATTTATAATATTTTCATTATTTATAGTATTTTCATTATTTATATTATTTATATTATTTATAATATTAGAGTCATCATCATCACTGATTTCGATGACTTCTTTTTTAATTATTTTATTTGGGATATTAATTTTAATAGGTGCAGCAGGTCTTTTATTCTTTTTATTTGATGTTTTTTTATTTTGTAGTATATTCAAAATATCGACGTTATTTTTATTAATTTTCTTAAACATATTTATTTTACTCGACTTGAAAGAATTTAAATGAACCGCATGTTCCCTATAAAATACTTTATATTAATGTTCTGGTATGTTTTGCATATGGCGCAGATAAAAAAGTTGATGCCATTAAATCTATGGCGGTAATATTTTTTCATTTCTTCATGGCAACTTTCATTATGTTGCAATGATAAGATGCAATATCTCGGATAAAAAGTGCCTAATAAAAATATTAAATTAAAAACCTATATAAAGTAACTAATAATTCTAACTATGATATAAAATATCTAATAATTCTAACAAATAAACCTATATAAAGTAACTAATAATATTTGCATGCTCACTGCAAACTATTAAATATTATATCTAATAATTCTAATAAATAAAACCTTAAATACAATAATATTTGCATGCTCACTGCAAACTATTAAATATGATATAAAAAAATTCTAATAAATAAAACCTTAAATACAATAATATTTGCATGCTCACTGCAAACTATTAAATATGATATAAAATATCTATTAAAATAATTCCTATATAATTTATATATAATTCAATTACTTAAGATCTATAATAAAAAATGCCTATATAATTCAAAAACTATTTGTTCAACTATATTTGTTTATAATTTATTATGTTAATATATGTTTCAGTAATAATACTTTTTTTAAAATATATTATAAATTAATGATATTTGAAGTATTTAAATTTCATCAATTTAAAAATATATTTATCATAAAACTTTTGAAATAAATAGATCCTTATTATAAATTTATTATAAATTATTATAAATTATTGATATTTGATGTATTATTTTAATAATACTTCAAATATCATTAACTTAATTTCGATAAATAAAAATAAATAAAAAACTAACATTTATCTCCTGATTCCGACGAATCATCATCCTCTATAGAAGAGAGGTCCTCCATATCTTCCACAGTAACGAGGGCATCTCCAAAAACGGTGGCATTTTTTATAAAAATAATATTAATAATAATAATAATAATAATAATAATAAAAATAATATTAATAATAATAATAAAAATAATAATAATAATTATAATAATAATAATATTTATAAAAATAATAATAATAATAAAAATAATAATAATAATAAAAATAATAATAATAAATAAAAATATTAATAGTTAAAACATAAAATAAAACATAACAATAACAATAAACATTAATACATTTATTAATCATCAAATCTCTTGGATAATAACCAAGCTAAACAATGTTGACCACATGTTAAGGTCCATGGTTTTTGATACATAGTTTTATTATAGACAATAGGTTTACCCATTGTTTGCAGTTTCGAAACCATTAAAGCCGGATAATAGAAACCCATAGGATCAAATACAAATATCTTGCTAGGTTTCATATATATTGCTAACCAATGTTCTCCACCGAGATGAGATGATTGAGCATTGACGATTATGGCTTGATTATTACGTAAATATGGAATTTTATCAAGAGGAAAAACCCTTAAAAATTCATGTCCTAGTATTTGTTTTCCAATTCGATAGACCTGAACAGAACTACATCAATAATATTAATAATACATTTAAAAACTTACTCCATGACAAATTATCATAAATTCTCTATACATTTATACCATTCAAACCAACAATGTTCGTTCAAACCAACACAGTTCTGTTTGCAGTTATTTGAACCTCATTTTCAAATACTCCATATATTACAACATGTACCGGTTCAATTGTAGCTTTAGCAAACTTTATATCTAATCGTAAATTACCATTTTGAGGTAATTGACTCTGATTTAAATCAAAATCAGGTGCCAAAACAAATGTGAAGAATGGATATTTGCTTTTAAAATCTTCAAGAGTTATACCACAATTAAGGTTTTTATCCAAATAACCCATATTTCTAACTATACTCTGCATATATGTAGCACAATAATTATCGTTATCGAAATCTTGAGTATATGTTTCTCTAAATTCACTATTTTTCGATAAAGTTAGCGATGTTACACCAAAGTTTTTGAAAATTGAGCTCGATGTTAAGTATGATCCATTATATTGAGATTCACTTTGAAATGTTACCAATATAAAGTTGGGCATTCTTCTATCTCCAAATATTTGTTCCTTATAGAAAGAAGCTGAACTTTTAGCAATTGCAAATTGAACAATTTCCTTTGTTTTCAATGGATATATTGCATGCTTAGAATTAAGCCCCAGTTGATGACCGGCTAATACAGAAGGCTCAACACAAACTCTTCTTACCAATAATTTTGCATCAACTAATTGAAGAATTGGAGCTGTGGTGGCACTTGTTAGTGATAATGCCGAATCAGATCTTTTCAATCTAATGTGTACATTAACACCTGGGAGTAAATATTTCGGTTGATCCATAAAATCAAGTTGTAATGATGAGCACATTGTAAATAATTTAAATCCTTTAATCCACTTTTTCCTATCATCATAACTACCATAACCCATAGGAGTTAAACATGTATTTTTAGTATCGCTATTGTAATTTATAATAGTTTCTATTAGAGCTTTGTGAATATATGTACTGTTACCACCCTCAATCTTGATATTATTAAATCCGAGAACTGCATCTTTAAAAAGCGTATGAAACAAGAAATTGTTTGGTATTACATCACTAGGTTCACCCAACGGTTTTCTATCTTTATCTACAACTTTGATCTGAACAGTTAACAATGTATCATTCAAATCTAGATATTCAGTTTGGGAACCATTAATATAAAATTCAATATCGGTTCAACTATCCATAATAGAATTCATAAGGAATACATCTTCAAAGACCCCCATTTCAATTACTGCTTGGGGTCTATCAAATAAACACAATTCAGATTTACCACCAATCATTTTGAAATATAGTTCCATGCCCTTTCATTCGTTTGTTTATATGTTTATGATGTCTTTTACGTTTTTGAGCTGGCGCTTTGGGTTTTTGAAACATACCTGCAACACTAGGTAGAACTTTCCCTAACTCGGATAATGCATTTGATTTCAGAGATGGTAATATTTTCTGCTCATTCATTATCACATCTTTAGCAGTTTTCATACCAAAATTACCAATGCGTTTAAGAATAGGAAGTGCAAATCTACCAATTGTTCTCAACCATCCTGATCCATACTGTTTACCAATAAAATATGGTAATTCGCCACCACTTTGGCTACCACTATACATACTAATAATATCGTTATTGGCCATCTAATTTACGAAAATGTAATGTCAAATGAGTTTTTGTATCTTTACTAAATTCAATAAATTTACCGCTATGATCACGAATATTTATTTCTATATTGTTTATACATGATGTTGATACGGTAAGTACATGGGATTATCGATATTTATATTGACAACTTCATCTTGGTCATGTTTATCAACCCAAACAGATTTCAATAGAGGAACCAAAGAATCGCCAACAATTATAGGATCGATGATGTTAGTATATATGAACATTTGCCTATGAAGTTTTATTGTTTTTGGTTTGCGTACACCAAAAGCACTTGCCCTATATGTTTGCTTATCTAATCCCAATGTATTAGCCAAATTCTTATCAAATGTAACTTCACAAATGTTATTATTGAGACTGAATTTGCATATTCCATCTTTAACAAATTCAATAGTTTTAAATATATGTAAACAATTTAATGAAATATATTTATGTAATTCTTCAAGTGTTTCAATATATAAATCATTAGTAAATGTAAATGTATCTTCCACCTCATTAATATATGATACAGATATTTTGATGTTTTCGATCGTTACACTTTTCTCATCAAATGTTTTGAATCGTATTAGGTATTCAGTTCCAGGAACAACAATGCTAAGCTTATCACAACCCATTTGCTTGGCATCCTCAATACTTTCAAACTTTATTGTAAATGGGCTAAAATCACAACTAACATTCAATCCATCTTTGAAAAACATGCCACTATTTTCATCTAAAATTTGATTTGGAATATGACAATATCGTTCAAAATTATTGATTGAGAAAATACCACTACAGGTTTTGGGAACACGCTTCTTGTAACCGATTTTACAATGACTATAAAATGGGAATGTATTGTACACAAATGTAAAGTCTTCCCAATTTCCATGTAAATAAATGGGATTTTGAAGATCAACCATAAATTTACTTGCTTGATTTTCCGGATGGATTAGTGGGCAACTATTACTCGGTAAAATTGTATAGAAACTCATTTTACTAGGTCTTTTGATGATATCCATGAGGGTTTTTGATATCCATGCCATTTGACATAGTATTGTTTATCCTTACCCACCGTTTTAGTTTTCAATATTTTCTGAATTCTGAACACTGTAGGTTTGGAAATAACTTGTAATTCCTGTTCATAGAATTTCCCTTGTATTACATTGTTATCACTATCTTTAATAACATACATTACAGGACTCTGTTTAGTATTAATTTAGTAATTTGAAATACCTCATCACTCCAATTACTATCGAAATTTTTGATGAAAGGTGAAGCAGATATTTTACTAATTCTAACGTGATCACCAACTTTATATTTAGGTTTTGTAATAGGAACTTTTTAGACTGTACTCGTGTTTTTGAGCTGATATCTACGGGTCTCAAACCATTCAGACCTCGATGTGATGAATTATTATAACTAACAAGTATTTTCGGTAATACATTTATCCATATTTTATTACCTTGATGCACGAAATATTTCTTCAATCTATCCCTCAATGTTCGGTTAAATCTTTCAACATGTGCGGCTTTGTATTGAATATGTACAGAATAATGATTTATTTTGAGACGATTCAGGATTTGCTTAACTTTACTATTGTAAAACTCCTTGCCTATAATAATAATAATAATAATAATAATAATAATAATAATAATAATAATAATAATAATAATAATAATAATAATAATAATAATAATAATAATAATAATACCTAAATCGGTTTGCAAATTGTCTATATGACCATTTTTAAACATTGAGTTAATTGCTTTAGATATTTCCTCTGCAGATTTTGTCTTTGTTGGTACACCGCGAGCAAAACGACTGAAAACATCAATACACGTTAAAATATATTTATAACCCTTGTTAATCTTCGAATACGGTATCATCTCCATCAAATCCATTTGCCATAAATCATTAATACCGAATGTCTTATAAGCTCTCGTTGGAAATCTTTTCCGCATTGGTTTGTTTAAACTGTATGCAAGCTGATCTGACAACCACTATTGCGTTTCATTTTTCGACTTTCGGAGTCTTTTCTTTAACTTTGCCACTCCACCGAAACCTGCTTCGTCTTCTGGGTTCGTCCAAATCTTCTCCATTACAACAAGGTGATTTAATTTTTAATTTAACATTAGGTAATGATTGCCCCATCGTTTATTGTGATAATAATGATAATGCTAATGGTAACATTGCTCCGATAAAACCACCTTGTTGTTTATATATGATTTTTCTCATTTGATGACGATTTTTATTATTTACTAGTGATAACAAAGGCTTACGATGTTTATTCAATACTAGTTTTTTAGAATTACTGATTTTAATTTTACCTCTGACTACTTTTAATAGAATTTTGAGTAAATCATCGACAACAAAAGTTGGAAATGATTGTAAAATAGACATTCTTTTCATACTCGAAGCCTTTAACAATGCATTAAAATATGGGAAACTCCTATGATTTTTTACAATTTTATCTGTTTTCTTACTCTATTTAATAATGTTTTTCGAAATTAGATTCATTGCGGGGAAATTCTCGGTTATTAGCTTTTAGATGGTGTATAACTAGTTTTTGGTGGAACTTTATAGTCTTTTTAATACTTTGTCTAAGTTTTCGGATATTTTTAAGCCTGAATTTCATAAACATTTTTACATGTTAATAGTTTCAACTTTGTTTATATACCATGGCACCTTCTTTATTGAAAATATCGGTTTTTACCCGTAAATCATCATTGCATTGTTGTGTGAAATCAATAAATATATATCCATGTGGTGATTTTGTAGCATCTTGAAATGCACTGATGAGAAAATTACGATTATTAGGGTATGCTTGTCGAGCAAGAAAATCAATAACTGTTGCATCTCTAGGATTCTTGAAAATAACTAAATATTGAACATTTAAATTCCTTGTTCGATGTGCGCCACCCTGATGAAATAGATTTTGAGTAATAAAGATCACAGTAACACCGACATGTCTACTGATTTTTGTGAATAAATTATTAAAATCCTTTTCTTTATTAGCTTCCAAATCATCAATAATGATGGCATCACCTTTCCTTAAACGACTTGACCAGTTTTTATCGAAACCCTTTACTATTTTCATGTTTTTCAATTTACAGAAATTATCCTGAGTTAATCCATGTTCTTCATCTGCACCCCTATGCCAATAAATCTTGTTGAATTTTGTTTGAAATAAATTAGATTTCAGTAATTTACACACAAACATAGTTTTACCACTACCACTTGGGCCGACGATTTGATATACCGCATCATTTCTTAATTCCATTATTAATTTGTATAATTATAGGTTTTTGTTTATATTATATTATTTAATGAATTCTTCCTAAAAATCATAAATATAGCTTAATATTTCTTTATTGTTTAATTATGTTATCAAATATAAATTATAAAGGAACTTTCGATGTATCAAAAATGACGTTTCCAAATGGTAAACCCCAGCAAATTGTAGATAGGAGTGGAAAATACCCTATAATATTTTCAAATCAGGCAAATGCAGAATCATGGGATGTAAGAAACCTTTAGATGTCAATAAATTACAATATAGAATAAAGGATATTAAAATACAGTCAATTACAGTTACCATGGATATGGGACAATCTATCAATCTATACAACATGTCAAAAAAATGTCTTTGTATGTTCGAACCAGAATTATTTCCTGCACTGAGGCTTTTAAAATACAACCCAATGTGTGTTAACGTGTTTGTTAGTGGCAAAATAGTCATATTAGGGGTGCGAAATCTAGAGTACAAAAATATTGTTTGTGACATTCAAAATGAAATCATTGGATTGGTCGATATCTGATTGGCTAGTGATTGATTAAAACAAATTGCTTATTCATTTTATTTCATTTTTAAAATGGAAAATACACTGCAGATGACGAGCACAAAATTAACCAAGAAAGAAATCGAAAACTACGGTAAATTTATTATTTATTATTTATTAATATTATTATCTTTGTTTCCAGATAAATATCAGGCCGTATTACTAGAACGGTTATTCTTTTTCTATCCTCAACTCCGAGCAATAGTCAAAGACCAGCCAGAATCAATAATTCCAGATTTGATGTATGGAACCACCAACATATGGATTTTCAACATAATAGATCAAGCTCTATGGGATATTAAGCTTGACCGAAGACCGAAGGAGATGGAACCCGAATACCCTTGTATTCTGGGTTGTAGCTGCTGCGATTTTCGATACCAGCGCTATGTGGAATGGTGCCTGGCGAAATCTGTTAGGATTTCATCAAAATACCAATTGTTCAGAAAATAAATGTTTTGGATTTTAATTTTGTTTGTTTTGTTTTGGTAGTTTTATTTTGGTGTTGGTAATAATATTAATAAATGTTTTTGTATTTTATTTTTGTTTGTTTTGTTTTGGTAGTTTTATTTTGGTAGCGGTAATAATAATAATAATTAAAGTTTTTATAAGTATTAATAAAATTTTTTTAAGTAATAAGTATATTAATAATAATAATGATAATAATTTTAGTAGTATAGTAATAATGATAATAATAACTCGTAATAATAAAACATGAGATATTAATAATAATAACTCATAATAATAAAACACGTGATATTAATAACACATTTTATATAGATGATATGTGTAAAATCATATATGTAAACTCAATTGGTTAATTTACATACAGTTTTCCAGTCACGCACTTATCTTGCAATTATCATGCACTTATCATGCATTGTCTTTGTGATCATGCATGATTCTGATTGGTTAATCATTATCTGTCAAGGGTATAAAAGTGCGTCACCACCTTATAAAGATCATAAATCAAACATGACCAAGAAAATAAGTTTCCAACCAGTTCAGATGTTCCACAATTATAAAATGTATTTTTTAAAGGAGCCTATCAATATGCAATTGGCAAATCCAGTCAAACTCAATAAAACGCAATTTCAATCTCTTGCTGGTACTCTCTCAATGTTAGATATCAAGGATATTGATAATACATTCAAAAAGATCAATTCCAATTTAAAATGCAATGAAAAGGCTTTCTTCACGAGTCAATATACCAGATATTATGATGCATTTACAGAAATTGGATTCAAAGAACAGGAAAACTGGTATATAACAATAACAATCCAAGGATATAAAGCTGATCAAAACGATGTGCTTTCTCCAATCTGGAAAATTGTTACTGTTAGACTTTCACAATTATTTTAATGTATATTTTAGTGTTTAATAAATGTATTTATGTTTTCTTTGTTATTCTATAAACAAAATTATAAGTAGTTTTAAAATAGTTTTAAAATGATGTCTGAAAAAGGTAAAATATAAAAAATATAAAATAATTAATTAATTTCGTTTAGAATATTTAATAAACTTTTTGTTTGATAAACTCGAAGAACTAACCGGTGTAAAAATTAGAGATATGTTGACTCTAGTTGAAGCATTGAGTAAAGAAGATTCAAGTTGTGATTTTGGATGTCAGAGTGATGATACTGAAATTGTTAATGATGGAGAAATTAATACTGAAATTATTAATGATTCTGAAGAAATTATTGATGATAATGTTAATGTTGAAGAAAATATTAATGATACTGAAGATACTACCGAAATTACTAAAGATGAGCCGACCGAATTTAAGAATTGTATTGACCATGTTATAGAAAATATTATGATAGAATATTGTGGTGATGAAGACTGTTCGTGTAATAATAAATAAATCTTTAAAAATGTAGTTTTTTATTAATAATAATAACAACAAAGAAATATTTATTAAAATCTACGATAAACTTTGTTACATAAATATAAAACAGATGCTCCAGTAATTAGTTTTAATAAAAATTTGCAATTTTCGATATAAATATCAGAGCGTTTGACTTCTGCGGCAACTTGAATAATCGCTGTCCATCCACCGTTTGTTTCTACCCACGGATCAATTTTTGTTTCTATCACCTAAATAATGATAAATTAATAACAATATAAAGTAATATACCTCTATAGACCATTGGAAGTAATTTTCATAGTCGGATCCAGATTTAATATCATGTGTTTCATATACATTAATCCTACTATTATTCGCATCCATTTATTATTTTCATCGAACATGTAACTAAATATTTATTGGAATGCCTTCTTTCTCTATAATGTTGTAAAATTGAGAATTTTTTCATAATCGAATGGGATGTCTTCAACGATTTTCTCGGTACGGTTTACCATAAATTTCATGTTTTTAATGATTTCATCTTCTTCACTATTATTAGAGACCAGCTCATTCAATAAAGTTAGAAAAAATTTAGTTTCTGGCATTTTATAAAAATATTTGAAAGTGTAAGCGTATTTATACTATATTCGACCAATCAGAATCATGCAATACTAAGAAAATATGTAAAAATATATAATGGAAATGGCAATGAAGATTTGTTGGCACTGTTAACTTCTTTCAAGCTGTTGCCGCCACTGTTAACTGGGTGTTGTAATTTCATTATACGATTGAACTGATCAGTTGTTTTATTAGAATAAAATTTTATACTATATTGAACTTGATTCATCATTTTTTCATTAAGTTTATGATTTTCTTTCAATTCTAATATTGATTTCTTAATTCATTTTTGATAATACCAATGGTCTTATTTAAATATATAATATCATCATATAAGTCGTTTTTAGCTCTTTTTAAAGTCTCATATGTATGTTCAAATCGGAATTCTAAATTACTCATTCTTTCAGATAATCTTTTGACTGGAGTTTTTAAATATCTAGGCCTATCTATCATATAGAAAATATCCATCAATACTGTAGTATCAGGACATACACATCTTGTTGAATTTTTACCTTGAACGGTTACAACAATTGAGTTGACCATATTAAAAACTAATAATATTATTAAAATTTCTTTAATCATTTTCAAATCTATATAAATTAATATTTATTGTTTATAGCTAAAGATTTGTATGTGTGTGTGTGTCTAAATTAGTATAAAAGTAATTGTTATTTCAATTTTTATCATTAAAATGGTTGTACCGAAAGCAGTTCAAGCTATGAATGAAATTAAACATTATGGTAATTTATTGTTACTATTATTATTATTTCTTGATTTTTAGATGATTATTTTAAAGTTATTAAAGAACGTCTGGAATTCTATTATCCAGAAATACATGGAATCATGGATAAACCAGCATCAATAATTCCAGACTTGATATTCAATCATACATCAATATGGATATTTACTGTAATCGATGAGTTCCTATGGGATATCGAACAAAACAATTTGTCAAAAGATATGGAACCCGAATACCCTTGTGGTGATGGATGTCATTGCTGCGCTGCCCGATATCGGAAGTATGTGGAATGGGCTTTGAATAAAGCTCTTCGACAATACTACTATAGTAGAATTATCTCTTTATAATAAATTTGTTGTATATGTCTTGGTTTTTTATTATATAATATTAATAATAATATTTATTAAATAATAATAATATTTATAAAATAATAATAAAAATAAAATAAATTTACAAAATATATTCTACTTATAAAAAAAAATAATAAAATAAGTAGTAAATTAAAATTAAAAAATGTTTAAAAATAATATGACCTTGAGGAATTTTGAATGACCTTGAAAAAACATGATGAGTCATCCAATGACCTTGAATGAGTCATGGTCTTTGTTTAAATGACCTTGAAAAAATATGATGAGTCATCCAATGACCTTTGAATGAGTCATGGTCTTTGTTTAAATGACCTTGAAAAAATATGATGAGTCATCCAATGACCCTGAACGAGTCGTGGTCTTTGTTTAAATGATCTTGAAAAAATATGGTGAGTCATCCAATGACCTTGAATGAATCATGGTCTTTGTTTAAATTACTTTGACTGAGTCATTGTCTTTGTCTTAAAAATTTTTTGGACTTTTGGACTTAGAAAAATTTTCTCTCAGCGGGGGGAGGGGTACACATCCCACTACTACTGCTGCCCATTCCTAGCAGGCCGACAATGCGACCTCCAGACCCTTTATCTGTGTCCGCAAACTTTGATTCAACTGTCTTTCATCCGCCCATCCCTTTTGGGCTACAGTAAGTCGCTGATGAAGCAGTTTTACTTTCTTCGGTTCCAACCATGAGGCTTTGGTTTGTTGGATTTCCCGGGACATCTCGCTAAGTTGAGTATAGAAATCCTTGTTAAGTTTACGGGAATGTTCTAGTTCCCTTTGAATAATTTCCAGAGGTCCCATCTCTGCAAAACAATGACGTTAATTTAGAATCCACCAATCGTAAATCATTTAAATGTTCATCCAAATCATTTCGATATTAAATTTTACCACAAAATTCAAAATACACAAACAAAAGGCTAATTATTTATTAATAAAGACATTTAGTCTCATTAGGGTCACTGTAAATTTGTGTTTCGGATAGGCCTGGAGCTGGGCGGCGGCACGTAATTGTAGGAATCCGCGATCCTACCGGCCGCGATATCATCTTCCACGTTTGCCAGGTATTGTCTGGCCCAGATCACATGGGAGTTGACCCGGCGTTGGTGGTCTTCGAGGCGTGCCAGAAGAGCTCGGGCCCGAACATGAATTTCTTGGGCCGGACTTGGCCGCTTGCTTGTCCGTTTTTCAGAAATCGTCTCCTGGTATCCTCTACCATGGATCTGGCGTCCCATTGGTTTCCCTTGGTTGGAGCACCTCGGGGTATTTTTCCTGCCAGATGCGTCTCCATATTTGTCGCCACTGATCGGCAACTTGGGTGGGGACATAAACAAGGGCTCCGGATCCTTCTGAACAAGATTTAATTAAATTGATCATTCCCATCCTGCGGTTAACAAATATTGGGTTTCCCGCCCGAAATCCCTTATGCCTTGTATTTTTAATCATCGGCGTTAGTTTGATAAATAAAAAAAAAATTTTTTAACAAATCATACACACTTGTTTGGAAAAGGGCTTTTATTTTCAAAATTTTTAAGATTGATTATCATAAAAATAAAAAAATTATATAAATGAAGTATATTACAAAAATAAAGGGGGTACGAGCTAGACTTGCCAACACAAAGTTCCAATCATCTAAACCAGGGGACTGCTTCAATAATATTGACCTTGTCTTTAAAAGGAAAAATTAAAATTCTAAACCAGAATTCTCGTAATTTAATTATCTTATAAATGTGAAACAATGTTAAGTATTTAAGATACTTAAGAATTCATTTAGATTAAATTGAAAATCGTAAAAGTAATAAAATCAGATAATCTGTAATAAATGGACCTAATGTTGTTTAGGTACTACCTGACGTTCTTGGCTTTTTGATGCTTAGTTAACTAATTAGTTGAATTTCGCGTACCTTAATTTCAAGAGCCCAACAATTATCGAATTGCGAATCGAGACGCTTTCTTAATTCATAATTAATCATAGTAACGTCCAAGTCATTATCTAACTCAATAAAAATTTAATGATAATATACATAATTGAACAAATAGTAACTACAAAACTAACGTACTCGGGTAAATTCTATAAAGGTAGTTGAAATAAGTCACAGTAGGGGTTAATGTAGATTGTAACTATTGATTGCTAACTCATCATTAATTCAATAAATACAAAATTAAAATCAAAATCAAAAGGTTTATTTACAGAAAAAAAATGAAAATTTACTCGACGGCCGGGCTCTTGAATTTGAAGTTAAGTTATCGCCAGGAATTCTGGTCGTTATACCCTCGGTCACTGGGTTCGAATCGCGATGCATTTTAATTATTTCCAAAATTTACTGATCCGTCTGGGTCGATTGGTAACTATTATATAAGTCGGGATGCCCAAAAGGGAGAATAAAAAGGTGTGTGCCTATCCACACATTATGTGGAATCAGCCTGCACGAGAAGTGTGCATTGATTAGTGCTGCGCCGAATTTTTATTCTTAGGCAATCTCTAGCTTTATGGGTGTGTGTTCAATTCTCTCCCGGTACGATGATTGGGTGAGAGTGTTTTCGGTTGGCGCACGCCCTCTTGTGTTGTCGAGTTGTGTCGTCTGTTTGTGTGCAGATGTCTGAGATTAAGTGTGTATACGTAATGCCCGAAGTTGGGTGCATCTGTCGCCTCTTATAGTGTAAGTGAGTGTGCGAGGATAAATATCGCTATCGATCGACTGAAACTTAAAAGCCAAAATTCCTCTGGTTAGACTATTTACTTCTTCGTTTTATCCCGCTATTTCGGTGGAATAAACATTCGTGGACAATCAAGTTGATTTATAACAAGTATTCTATATTATCAATTATTTTAAATTATTGATTTTTAGCTTTTCAGAGAATTACTTTTGATTATTATGCCTAGAAGAGACCTTCCTTATCGCAGTTCTTATAGTGGAGTTAATCATTTTATTTAGTAAGGTTATTCCTAAAAATTTTATTTATTGAGGTATATTATAGGGAATCCTTCAGTGCCATCGTTGTTGGGAATATGTTTATCGCCTAACCTCCTACTGGACTCTCCTTAACTACGAGTTTTATTTCTATTATTTCAGGGTTTTTAATCTCTGGGGAATTTATTCTTAATTTATTTTGTGGAAAAATTTGATGGAGATTCCCTTGCAACGCGATTGCAATAGAAGCTAGTTTATTTCCCGGCTCGTTACTTCAGCCTTTATTGTCGCTTGGGAATTTATTTTTATTTGTTTTTGAATAAAATTCTGCTTTACTTTTGGATTTGGGTGGTGCATTGTAGGTGGCGACCATGACGCGGGTGAGTTTATCTGTTATCACATATTATGTTTAGGATATTATGATCTCTATATTTATTAAAAATGATGGCAAAACTTTACCAAACTTTAGGGAATTTATAATATTTGAGGAGTTATTGTTTTTACTCCAATCAATTTTTCTCGTAGCTGTATTTGTCGAATCTAAATCGTACCGATCATTGTGATGGAATCATTGGGATCCGTAGGGATTAGACCTTCCTATTTTGCGCTAGAATTGAAGCTATTCAAAATTTTTATCGAAATTCTTAACGTAGGTTGGGGTGTTCTTAGTTTACCCTTTCCCTTTGCATTAAATTTCTAGATATGGTGTTTGGGGATTACAGTAATTATTATATTTGGACTTCGACTTCACTTAATGAAATTACTTCCGTGTTTTATAGTTACTACATTATCATACTAAATCTTGCAGTAACCGTGATTATTTGGATTAGTCTAAATTTACTTGGGTGTCAATGTTGATTCTTATTGTGGGATTTGTAATACCTAGCTACTCCTATCATTTTATATTTACTTAAATGAGTTTTCAACTATCTAAGCTAACTATAACAATGAAAATTTATAATGATTACCCTATCGAGTTTACAAAATAACAATCTTAGTGTAGGATTAATTTAAGTTTACAACGACTATTCGAATCTACGATTTCATTTAAACTTATAACCTTACTTGAAGTTATTATTTATACGTTCATGGTAACCGCTTAATATTTATGAGTACTTTAAATTCTTATCCATAGTTTAAAATTGGTGGCTATGTTAAATTTATAGTAACAGTTTGATTTAAATTCATAGCAGTGATTTCATTTCTTATTTTTAGATCCCCGTCACCTTTCCCCTGGTTGATCTTAGGCGCGTTGTGTTCATATTATATTCAATGAGTGCCCACTGGAATACTTGTGTGATGATTTTGAGCCGTATGTAAGATAGTTTAGATCGAATTTATGGAAACTGGGAAACGGGGAAACAGTCACAAGGCTATTTCCCTATTCCCCACTTCCGCTATACGGGATAATATTGACGATCCAACCCCTGCGTTCCGCACGCCGGGTCTTCACTGGCACTAATCATTGGCGATACTCCACGCACTTACACGAACTCGAATAACATATTTGATTTTAATAACTTGCGATGTGTCTTTGGCTGTGGGCCGGAAAAATTTCGACAATAAGAAAACAATTTATGCATTATGAATAATTTATTAAAATAATATAAAAATTACCGATCCAAACATATACAAAATATCATAAAAGCATCACTCTCCCCACGCCAACACCCAAGCAGAGCTCAATCGAGGTTGCGAGGATGCGACGTGGAGAGAGCTCTGAAATAAACAAAACCCTCACTCACTTCGTAATAGAAATAAGAATGATTTTCAAGTTTCAAAAACTAATTTAACGATTAAAATTGTGTAAAAATGAATCGGTATGTATACCTATTTTTTGGCCTTAACCTTGCGTGTTCTTTTTGATTTAGTAAAACAAAATTCGACCTTGGAATTATCTAGTGTATTTCTAATCTTAATTTTTATTATTTTGCAATTTTATTTGATAATTTTTCTTTTGAAATTTTTATTGAATTATTTCTAATTCAAATTCTTTGATTTTTATTTCATTTTCATGAAATTTCACATTTTGTTAAATTATCAAATTTCGGTCAAATTTGTTAGGTTTTCGTGTTATGTTTATATTTATATCGTGCGGATCTTGTTGCTTTTTGTTATTATTTTAATTTATTTTTATGTTTATTATTTTATATGTAATTGTCTTCTTTCTCATATTTTGATAGGGTTAATTGGTGTTTTAATAGGTTTGAATTTAAATCTGCATGTTGTGTTTGCGTGTGTGTTACCGATTCATTTAAACATTTACAAGGCCGTTTGTGTTCTGGCCCGACAATTGGATGAGTCATAATAATTTTGTGGGTTTATGGTTTGAATAACCTTGACCCCAGATATAACTTTCTCTTCGCCCCACAATGGTTACCCGTTGCTAGGAAACGTTGGTAATGTAACCATTGGTTTTGAGATCGCCAAAGGTGAGCGCCACACAGGAACTACTCTGGCCCGACCTCAATATGGGTTCAACGCACTACCGTTAGAAGGTTTAGATGCGCTTTCCTGAGTTTTGGTCTCTTACTCACATGGTTCGACCTACATTCTCTTGAAGTCTCTCTCAGAAAAACTACTCACGAATTAGTTAAATCGAACTCTGTACTTATTAAATTAAATTCGAAAGAATAATCTAGGCAAGGCATTTATTAAAATCAATGTTATGTTCATCAGTCTTTCGTCTTTGCAGCCCGTCGTTTGGCTTGCTCCGCTTTTCCGGGGCGATGCTTTCTCTGTCTACTCGATGGTTTGGTGACACCGGTCGCCTTTCGATTGGCCAGTAGAGCTGGCGCAAATACTAGGGAATAGGTTACCACGTTACCCTCTTGGCACGCCGATAACGCTACCTCAAGGCCACGTATCTGAATTTTCTGCGACTGGGTGAGCTGCTTCTCGTCAGCCCACCCTCGTTGTGCTGCAGTCATTTTTTGATATATTGCTTTTGCCTTCCCTGGTTCGATCCAGGTCGCCTTAATTTGTTGTATTTCTCGATTTAATTAAGCGAGCTGTTGTTGCAGTCCATGGTTGGCGGTGCCGACTTTGTCGAGTTTCCGCTGTAAGGCTTGACTCGAACTCATATCTACAATGATAAATATCGGTCAAATTTACATTCTTTTACTATATTTATCGATATTTTATTTATCGGTTTATGTCAAGTTACTATCTGGCGGGTGGAAATTGTTCTCCTATTTACTACTCTAAGGGTTGACAACAAAATAAAACGGAAAGACTAGTTTCTAAATATTTATTATAGAACAATTATAGACGGATTGATTCAGAGTAACTTTGGTTGAGTCTCCGGCTCGGACGTTTGCGAGCATATGGGTGATCGCGATAATTGTTCAAATGTCTCCCTTCATCCCGTAGTTCTCGGGGAAGGATCTTTCGTGGTATTACCACATTCATCGCTGTTGTCCGTTTGAATAATTTCTGATCGTGTAATTCGTAAGGCACGTTGTAGCTGGGGGCTTACCCATCCGTACTGGGTAGTCTGCCCTCCGCAATATCCTTAGTTACTTGCATAAGGTATCGCCGTGCTTTCTCCACTTGGTGATTAGTTTCTCTCTGGTGTTCTTCGAGGCGAGCCAACAAAAACTCGGCTTGATCTCAGATTTCCCGAGCCGGGTTACGGCCGGGTTCCCGTTTTATTGCTATGAAGGAAAGTTCGACTTCTCCTGAATATCCCTGATTGCCTGGTCTGATTTCTCGAACGAGGTATATTGAAAACCCCGCGTCCCACATCGCTTGCCTGCACCTTGTGGCCGAGTGTGCGGGGAAGCGTGCGATGATCCGGGACGCGTCGATCCAGGAGTTATCTAAAGGAACAATGTAGTTATGAATTCGATTTATTCATCTTCAATCTCATTATTATCATCAGTCCGAAATATGGTAGGTAAGCTTTTATTTCTTTAGGTTGTGGGTCGTCTCGTCGATTTTAAGGGGATTTATCTATCGTATTCCTATACTATAAAACATTTGCTGTCAAAGTCTATTTACGTAGACCCAATTATTTTGTTGGGTCACGTTGCAAAATATGAAATATTCAGTGCAGTTCATCGCAAATTGGTTGGCAATATCGTGGTAATGGTTATGGGAGGCTGCCCTTGGTGTCGTTTGACAGTATTTTAGCGGTTGCGTAGTTCAATACCGACTCTCAACTTTCATACATCACTAGCTGTTCCATATAAAGTTTCACCGGATCTCTATAATACTCGTCGAATCAGTGCATATCTTTCGACTCCACAGAATTTAGAGAGCTTTCAAACACCTATGCTATGAATAAGTTCCTTTTAAAAAAAAATTAAATTAACATTATTAGTTACTTAAAATCTTTGTTCACACTTGCTTGGAGTGTAAGAACTGAACTGCTGTAATTACGTTAGCTTAACCGGAGAAAAATCATAAAATAATTGATAGCAACCACTCGCAAAAACTAAGTACTACTTAAATTAAACCTTTTAAACATACAAGTTTGAACTTATACATGCGTGAGTTGAAATTATAATTTAAATCCAAAATGCCGTTGCTAGTAACTGTTATAATTCAATTACAAAGTACCGTCGTTAGTGCAAGTTAAATTCAAACACGGGAAAATTTATTTAAGGGTTGGCATGATTTCTTTCTTGTTTTATATTTCAGAAACCGCTTTAACTGCTAATGACTTATGAAATGTAGGATTCATGACCACTCTGCATATGAAGATATTAAATCGGTATTGAACCGTGGGTTGCGACAAAACTTCTTAAATGATTTTTATAATTCCCCATTATTTGTATTCTTGAATGATACTTATTCCATCGGCAAATGACGTTGAATTATCTATAACACCAAATTGAAGTCATGTAGAACTATATTTAATAACATAATAAGTCCATCGAAACTCCAGGCCCTTTTCGTCCTCGGATCCTTGGTGGTTGTAATGGTCGTTTCTCGTAACTATATCTCAATGTACAATCAAAACAAATCATGATAATAATTCTGAGTAATTACCTTCTCGACCCTTTCCTTTGGATTCCGTGGGGATCGCTTCAACTCCATCGCCTCGCCGATCTGTAGGAAAAACATTTTTTGAATCTCGTAAGTTTGTTGACATAATTTCGAATAAAATGACTATCTCGGGTTCGTAGCTTCTTATATCACCCCGGGTGTGCACATCTCGGTGTGTGCACGTCAGTGTGTCTCCGTACTAGCCTAGGTGCGGGAACATTGCACACCGATTTCGATTTAATCTCTCTATTGGTATTTTAGAGAAATGCCGGATTAACTTTCCATTGATTAAATCATCTTGAAGGTAATTTATTTCCATTATTTGGATTTATTAAGAGCTGGTCGCATTTCTTTACCTATCCAGTATATCGGAATAACTCTGCTCCTTGGACGAGTCTCCATTCGTGAGCTGTGGATGGGCTTGGATTAGGATCATTTGTCGACTACTTGGGTATGCTTTAATTGTTAGTATTCTCAGTCGTAAAATGGTTAATCTTTAGGTCCGTTCTGATCAGGCTTATAGTTTCATTCTTATGTGGTGGTTTTGTCATGCGAATCTGGGAGATCTCTTCGTTTATTATCAAGACCTAATACCAAAGGAATAAAACTGGGGTGTTATTTAGTCGTGGAACTCGCGCTATTTGTGATTATCTGTTATATTTGAATCTCTATTATGTAAATTTATGTGGAATCCTTTATTTGATTTGTTTATTGATGAATTATCCCAATAATTATTTATTATTAAAACAACAGATATTTATTAATATCGTAACTTCCTCCTCTTTAAAGTTTTGTCTACTTCTTCAACCATTAGATTCTGCGTTGTTTTATCCCGTTATAAAACTGGAGCTGAACCTGATGAGAAGATATGAATCTGATTATTTGAAATGGTCCTTCATACTGAAAATCATTTTTCTGTCTTTGGTGTGGTTCTGTTCGAACTAAATCCCACTCTCCCTCTTTAAAATCTCTTGACATCCATTTTTCACTTTCAAACTGACTCAATTTTATTGATGCTTTATATAAATTTATTCTAGCTTTATCAATCAAATCTGATTTACTTGTTTCTTGGACATTAAATTTGGAATGGATATTGATTTTTCTTCCATACACTATTTCAAACGGTGACAATTCCGTGGAATTTTGCTGAGTGGCATTAATATTAAATTCAATCCGTGGTAGTAAGTCAAACCAATTTCTTTCTTCACATTTACTTTTTAAGGATTTTGTGATCATATCTCTCACTGTTCGTATTACAGGTTCCGCCCGTCCATTTGATTGATGCTGATATGGCGAGGCAAACTCTGGCTTAATGTTTAATTCTGCCATCATTTTCTTCATATAAGCACTTTCAAAGTTTCTACCTATATCTGTAAAAATACTGATTGGTTTATCAAATCTATATATCCAATTATGTAATATGACTTTGAATATATTTTGATTATCCATTCTAGATACTGCAGTTAGACTCACAAGTTTGCTAAATCTGTCAATGATCACAACTACATACTTTGGTTAGTTTCTGTTTTATCCATTTACGCGATATTTACTACAATTTGTTCACTGAAGTTTCTACTATGTTTAGGAATCATTAGTCCCTTTGTTTTGCTTGGACTTATCTTCCGTTTCGCACAGACCATGCATTTCCTTAGAGATTCTTTTATAGTGTTAATCATAGATGGCCAAAAATAATGATCTTTAAGATAATAGTACATTTTTTTGATCCAAGGTGACATAAATCTTCATGAATTCTGATTACAAAGTATTCCGCGTAGTCAGGAGGAATTAGTACTACAATATTATTTCCTTTTTCTAACACTAGAAATTCATCGATTATCTTTAAATTTTCCTTGTTTTTATACACATAACTAGCTTTAGCACTATCTGAACAATTTTCAATAACACCTTTCATTAAATTTTTTACTTCCATGAAATTCGGATCACCTTCTTGTTTGGACTTGAATTTTTCCATAACATTCTCGCTTGAAGTATTCGACATATAATTTATATATTTAATTCGTGATTTAGAGCTTTTAGAATCATCGTGTTTTGTTTGACACTGTGACCAATTCTTGAGAGTCCGACCGCATTACTATGCTCGCTGCCTTTTCTATATTGAAGCTCAAAATCATATTCTGATAGATTTTCCATCCAAGTTTGAAATTGAGGACTTATTGATTTCTTCGTTGTATTCATGAAAATCAAAGCCTTATGATCTGTTCTTGCTATAAATCTTTTCCCATACAAATACTGTTTGAAATACATGATATTCTCATGTAATGCTAATAATTCTTTTCTAGTCACACAATAACCTTTTTCTTGTGCTGACAGATCCCGTGATCCATAAGCAACTACTGCTTCGTCTCCATTCTTTTTTATTTGACTCAACACTGAGCCAATTGCTCCAAAACTAGCATCTGTATCCAAAACAAACATGAGATTCTTTCTAGAATAATCTAAAATTGGTGCTTTGCAGAGTTTCATTTTTAACTCATTGAAAATTTCTTCACAATGATCAGTCCACTGTGAGCTTTTATCACATCCTGAAGTCACCGCATAAAGTGGCTCCACTATTTTGGCATATCCTTTAATAAACCGACAATAATAATTAGCTAATCCAAGAAATGATCTTAATTTAGACGAACACTTTGGGGCTTCTAGTTTTAAAATCTCTTAAATCTTCAAATTATTTGTTCTAATTCCTTCTAAACTTATAGTATGACCAAGAAAAGTAAGTTTCTTTCGATAAAATTTGCATTTTTCTGGGTTCACTTTAAATCCTGACTTCAGAATACGGCTAAAAACTTCTTCTAGTATCTCATCATGTTGCTTCCTCCGATTACCCATATACTAATATATCGTCAAGATATACAATAACACCGTTGAAAATTAAACCTTCCAGAAGTTCATGCATCATTTTTTGGAATGTGGTTGGTGCTGTTGCTAAACCAAAAGGAATGCGATTAAAGCAAAACTGTCCTTATTTAGTACTAGAAGCTGTATATTTCCTAGAGATTTCATTTAATTCTACCTGATAGTAAGCCTGTCCGAGATCTATTGACGAAAATATCTGTGAGTCAGCTAAGCAATCGAGCAGCTGATGTATATCTGGCATTGGAAATGTAAATTTCTCTGTAACTGCGTTAAGTTGTATGTAATCCACACACATTCGTATTGATCCGTCTTTTTTCCAACAATCACTAGTGGAGAGTTCCATGGGATTTGGCATTGGCTTAGCACTCCTGTTTCACCTAATTTTCCAACTAATTGGTCAATTTTATATTTAAATGCATTGGTTGGCGACGAGGATGTTGTAAAATTGGTGACCTGTTGACAGCAATCTCATTTCTTAATATTTTTGTGTGATCCAGATCAAATGTCGAAGCCATAAATATCGTTCCATATTTTCGTATTAGCTTGTTGCTTTCTGAATTCTGAACACATTTTAACGCGTTCCTTACACTACCTTCAGTTGAATACTTTTCTAAAATCAGCGAAACATCAAAATTATTATAAATAATTGCAACTATTAACACATTTATTAATCGACACTTATCATTCCAATTAACATTTATCCATGTTGATCCCATCGGTTTTTCTCACATTTCAGAAACACCCGCTAAGTATAATATCTGTATCTACTAAAACTGGTTTTTCAATCTTTTACCAAAAACTTTTACTCATAACTGTTATAGCAGCTCCTGAATCCCATAGCATATCAACTTCAACATTCCCAACTTTCATTCTGCTCCGCTGTCTTCCATCACTCGTCTGAAACATCACATCTTTTTTATCTTCATTTCGATTTAAATTATTATTTATTGGTTCAACCTCATTGACGAAATGTAAGCAACAGGGTTGCTCTCGTTTTTTTGTTGCATTACCTCATGATCTATTACATCTTCCTCGCGATACAAATCACTAGTTTCGTCATGAATGCACATAATTGGTCTATTATGACAGTGTCTATATATGTGTCCATCTATTCCACATATTAGACATTTATTTTTCTATGGCCATTCGAAACGTAAGTGGTTACTGTCAACACAACAGTAGCATTGACCTGGTGATAAAATTTCTTCTTTTGGTTTAGGTAATCCACGACACTTGTTGTATAATTTCTTTGCTTGATATTTCATTGTAAATAATGGTCGAAATCTTTGACTTTCATTGATAATCTTCTTATTATTTTAATCTCCTATTAGAAATAGCTGGATTGTTCTCATAATTATAACTTACTTTATTTCAAAATCAAATGTCTGGGGCCCATTATTTAAATTATTCTGTTTCAACGCATCCGAATAACTCTTCTTTTGTACAGCATCCACAAATATCTGTGACGAGGAATGTTGTACATATTCCTGACTTTCATATAATTTGACCAAATTGAGAATATATTCTACTTTCATAATTGGTTTAGAAATTATTTTTTTAAGCGACGTACTTCTAGATCGTTTAGAAATATTATCTTTTACAATTTCTTCACGACTAATTCCTGAATCAAAAATACTTTCTAAAAGATTTCTTACCCTGATTTCAAGTGTGGCAAATCTTTCATCTCCTTTTTGATTAATTTCGGCTGATTCCACAATCATATTGGTAATTGATTTCTTTATTGTAAATGTATATAATAACCATAATTTTGCTTTATCCTTTGTAACTGCATCTGTTTTGAAATCATGCCATAAACTCCAGCTTCATCAGACAGTAACAAATCGAAAACACTAATGATGCACAAATTGTTCATTCGGATCCATTCTTCGATATCTTTAATCCAATTTGATGCTTCTTCGATACTTCGCCCATCATATTTTCGACTATTGAAATTGAATAAATCCTGTGCTTTTTCGGCAATGCTTCAACTATTAATTTTTTTTCTTTCTGCCTTGTAACGGCATTAATATTTTTAGCGTGGTCCCAGTTGTATGTTTTATATCATCAATATCAAAATTCGTAATTTCCCAATAATTATTTATTATTAAAACAACAGACATTTATTAATATCGTAACTGATGTGATTTTGATTTAAATTTATCTATGATCTACCTTATTGAAAAAGTTAATCCATAAATTGATCATACTTAATCACGTAATTTTGATTCAGATTTATCTGTGACTTACCCCTAAATTTATCACGTTTAATCACGTTATAATTAACAAATAAGGCAACGATTAAGGAATCCTACAACAAAAAAGGAAAAGGAATAGTAGATTCCTTATCATAACAAAAGGAAAAATGTCCAAATAATCCAAAATGATCCATCGATGCCACAGGATGGTAGAAACGTGGACGTGGCTGGATCAAGCCAAGAAGTTGATACAACAGAACGAGTTATTAAAATTACAGGATGCAGAACTGATGGAGCTACTCGGAAAAATACAAAAGGAAAACCACCAGCTAAGGTTAAAGGATCCTATCCGGAGCGAGATCTGGCAATATCACAGCACAACAGAAATAACGGACACATGGACTCTTCAAGCCAGTACCAAGTTTCGTCAACCAAATCAAAACAGAACAAATCGTGTCCAGGAAAGCCAATTGCAAAAGGATAAGAAAGTTGAAACCAGCTAGACTGCTAGGTCAAATAATTTTGACTAAAAATAAAATGTCATTCGTTAAATTACTTAATATGGTGACTTTTAAGTAATTTGTTCAAACCAAAACCACGTTCATGGAGTATGAAGAACCTACATAATAGATGTCTACAGTCAACATATTGCCTAACTTTTCTTGAAACACAATGCTTAACATGAAAAGATTTCATATAAGTACTCTATTTCATTCGATATTTTTTTAATTTACAATTAATGATAGAGGGACACAAATAAAATGAGCACGAATACCTTCTGTGGTAGCTCTTGGGCCGAACGGTTTGAATAATAAACTATTATTTTTTCATCAATTTGTCTTTTACAGAAATTACAAATTTACTTTGTTTTTATACATTCCTTACAATAACATAAATGCCCACATGGCAATATTAATATATTTGCTTCTCGCCCTTTACAACTTTGGCATTTTTTAAATTTGGCAGTTTTCGATTTGATCATTTCATTTAGTTTTTGATATATCATTTCGATCTGTTTTCGAATATTATGAAATTGTAAATTGAATTTCATATCATTCACTCTCGTTTTTTGGAAATGATAAATTTTTTCAGTTATTATATCTAAGGTTGGTCATGCCATTCCTACCATTAAATATTCTATTTCTGTATGTGGTTTGGACTTCAATAACCATTCATCTTTTATTCCTTTAATTCGTTCCCATTTTTTGGCTTAACTCTTCTACACTATCTTCATTTATATTGAGGAATTTCTCCATTTGTTGTATCAATTGTTGACTTGATTCCATCTGAAATTTTTCTTAAAGGGTTTATGATTAAATATACAAAATAAAATTTTATTTATTCACACTTATGACTAGATGTACTTCTAATAATTTTATAATTATTTATATTCATAGTGTATATAAACTAAATAAGAAAATTCAAAAATTTAATAACGTGAATTATTTTGTTGTAACTCTAGATCCATTTAAAGTTAACCTAAATATTATAAACCTATGAATATTTACAATATCCTGTTGATTAAAACAAAAATTCGGTTTATATTATTATCTCGACATCAGTTCTCTTTTTGATTCGTTTAGCTAAGATTTTTGGTTTCTTTAATCTTAATTCACTATGATTATGGATTAAAGCAAAATCACATTCAGAAGTTTCGTTTTATTTTCGACAACTATTTCCGACATTATTGTTGATTAAAACAAAATCTGTTTAGTCAATCTCTCCCTGAAGAACAATAATATTTATGATGACGTTTAATTTTGAAAGGGATTTACTTGTTAGTTTTATAGTAGATTTTTAAAGTCTGTGTTACAGAATATTTTAATTTTTCCATATTTATTCCCTTTTGTTCTGTCTATATTTCACTATCGTTATCATAATCACTTTTACCCGTCACAGTTTATGATCACCCTTTACATTTTTATGATCCTCTTGAGTTCGATATTATTTCAACATATTTCCTCCCTTTTTTATCTTAAATTTTAATCCCATCTTTTTAGATTTCAAAATCGCAACCTCATTCAGATCAAAACTGTTTCATCACCTTTCTCTCGGTTCATAATCTCTGATAATTATTAGCTCATATTGATGTCGTTATGATTGCTTTACTTTACATTGTTATTATTTTTGGTTTCTATATCAGTTTGTTATTTCATCTCCCTTTCAAAATGGTTCCAATTTGAGTAATTATGAAAACCTTCAACTCGTTTTGATGAAACAATTCCGATTCAAAAGAATACCCTACGCTCTCTTAGAAATTTTAATGTTAATCATTATACTAATGGACGCTCATAATCTCAATTCGAAATAATAGTAGTAGCAATAATAATAATAATAATAATAATAATAATAATAATAATAATAATAATAATAATAATAATAATAATAATAATAATAATAATAATAATAATAATAATAATAATAATAATAATAATAATAATAATAATAATAATAATAATAATAATAATAATAATATAATAATAATAATAATAATAATAATAATAATAATAATAATAATAATATAATAATAATAATAATAATAATAATAATAATAATAATAATAATAATAATAATAATAATAATAATAATAATAATAATAATAATAATAATAATAATAATAATAATAATAATAATAATAATAATAATAATAATAATAATAATTGTTATGGACTACCGTTTTATTTTTATTCGTTTATGATTCCCCCCTTTTTGTTCCCTTGTACCCTGAATTATATTTTTTATAATAATAAATTCTCAATTTCCCATAGTAAGTATCTAAACAACTTACTATGTGAAAAGAAAATAAGAAATAAAAAAATCAATAAAATTAAAAATACGAATTACAAATTTGCCCAGATTATAAAGAAGAAAGAATCCAAAACCAAAACAAGAAATTGATAAAGACCGTTTTCCTACCAACAAACTATCTCTTAATATTAAGAACTATTATCAATAATCTGGATTTATTTATTGCAACGAATCTACTAGTAACTCATCCAAATAAACAAAGAGATTTACCAAGACCAAATTCCCCATCATTTGACAATTAACAAGGTTCTTTTGCGATTATTTGTTAGAATTCTTATTGAATTTATTAAAGCGTTTATTGTTGTAGTTTATTATGTTATTGTAAATTTTACACACCTATATAACATTCATCCCAGACCGTCCCGACACATTTTTTTTACCGGAGACTCGGCTGGGCTCTAACAAATTCCGAAAATATCTTTCGTATAATAGGAATAAAACAAATAAGACATATACAAAATCCCCACACATCATCCATTAAAAATCGTAAACCATAAATAACAATAATAATACTGTTAATTATTTTTGCTTCTTGTTTTCAATCTTATTTTCTGTTCATTTTAAATGCTGCATTTGGTTTTTCGTTTGTGATAAAAAGTGAATCAAATAATCCTGGCTGAGCCCCCAAAATTATGATAGGCACCTGATGGGTAAAAGATATAAGATTTTCGTGGCCACTTTCAAGGGATTCCCACCAGATGCGCGTACAAGAGATATAAGTATTGGATACCGTCAAAAATGACGTTGGATTAAAAGGTGAGCCATATTGCCATGACTGCTAATACCCTAGAAACCCTTTGGATTAACGAGCTACCATAGAAGATATTCACGCTCACTTTAATTACGAGTTCCTTGTTACAAATTCGATTGAAATAATATCGATTATTTGACAAATTTATTTTATTTCACGAGTTTTACTTATTAAATAATTGAGTTAGTTCAGAAAACGATTATCGATGTAAAAGCACAAATTTTTTATTGAAGAAATTTCTAAATTGGGTCAATGTTTTATTTTCGATCCGAGATGTTTTGCATGGACTTCTTATTTGTCCGAAATCGTATAGCAATGGCGGTTACAAATCCAAATTTAGTTTAATTTGAATATATGTAATTGTAGTAAAAATAAAGGTAATAGTTTCACAGATATTGTCAGCCCATCAAATATATGTAATTTCCTGATTGTCATGGAAATTGATTATTGGGTGTATTCCTTTTGTGGCTAGGTTCTTTATTACAAATCATCAATACAAAGAAATGGCAAAAGTAAAAGCACAGTTAAAAAATGATTAAAAAAGTGAGGAATCTTTATGTCAATCGGAAAACAAAAATAGTGCTCATAATGACAATAGCAACGGTGGCAGACCCGAGCAAAGATATTTTCGGAGAGGGATAGTGAAAAGTACAACAGAACCAGAGTCCAGGTTCTTGTTGGAACCAATGCCTAAAATGAGCGGAATTGATACTCTTACTTCACGTTTTCTGGATTTGGTTGCAAACCTCGTCTTGAAATTATATGACCCACATACACAACTTCTGATTTGCCCAATTCGCACTTTGACGACTTTATTTTTAAGTTCGCGTCTAATAATCGCTTGAATACCGTTTCCACACCTTTCAAATGTTCGTGAAAATTAATAGAAAATATTATTATGTCGTCGATGAATACTAATGCGTGCGGGATGTCACGCAAAACAAAGTTCATACCCCTCTGAAATGTACCCGGTGCTCCTGTTCATCCGAAAGGTAGCACATTAAACTCATACAGGCCTTAACCGTCTGAAAATGCCGTTTTCCTCCTATCTTCCTCTTTAACTTTAAATTGTCATTTGTCCCATTAGTCTAGCCGTCTTCAATCTCCGGCGTCTCTCTCTCGGCTTTACTGGGACGACTTTTATTAATTTTAAGCTTGCCAACATTGTGGTCCATATTGATAGTTTGATTTGAACATGAAGAGATCAATGTTTGGTCGATGCAAGTGGTGTTTGCGGTAGATGGGTGGTAGCCAATCTCGTTCCGAATGGTCTCTTTTAGTTACAACTGTTGATTTTCTTTCTTTACCTCCTCTAACTCTACGGCCATCTTGGAATACTGTTTTTTAATACGTCGTTGTGTTGGGTTAGCTTCTGTTCTTGTTCCAGCCACGTCCAAGTTTCTTCCATTCTGCGGCACCGTCGGATCATTGCCTCGGCTCGTTGACTTTCTCCAGAGTCTTATCGTGGTAGTAGGCCACGTCTCGTCGAAACTTTTCGACATCCAGCGTCATAATTTGATTTTTGCTCACTAAAATATTATATATGTGTTTCAAATAAATCAACAATCGATTTGAAACATTTACGATTATGATTTTGATATTATTATAAAAATATACTCGTGAAATAATGATAGATATTTGAGTTTCATCGACTTTTGATGGATTTTTGTTCATATTATGGATTTTACAAAGTTTGTGGTCAAATGACATATGTAAAAGGTCCTAATCATATTGTTCCAATCAAAATGTTGTCAAAACTATTAAATTCGCTACCCATTCCCGTTAAAATCCCAAATTTAGAGTTTTCAATTTTATTGATTTAAGTAAGAAATTCTTTTTTAAAATAGAAACGGAATTTCTTACTTTTACACCACTACTCAGGGTGAGAGCTAATTTATTCCGGCATATCGATTATTGATTTATATAACAAAAATATAACAAAAATAAAATGTTCTGTTCTCTAGAAATTTTTGAAAATTTTGAAAATGTTTTAATTCTTTTCAGAAATAGCATTAATTTATGTCGATCTGGCATCGACTTATATAAGGGATTTACATGCATGGTTTGATGCGGTAAAACAAAACGCCTACACGTTTTACCATATTTCATCACTTTTCTCCTGGTTTACAGATTTTCGTGATTCTTTTTAATTAATGTTTCTAATTATATTTCAGGCTTAATTTTCATAGTTATTTTCTAGAATATAAGCGTTTTCGATGGATTTGGAGCTTAAGGGATGAAATTGGTTAATTTTGTTAGTTTTTAATGATTTTCAATTCTTTTTAAATGTTTTTATTTTTTTTACATATTTTTTGCACTTTTCATCCTTTTTTATGCTTTTTGTATGTTTTAATGTTAAATAGTCTATATTTTATGATTTTTCGTGCATTTGGACTTTGCGCGCCTCATCGTTATCGGATGTCGTGCCAGATGAATAAAAAACTTTAAAACCTTAGTTTTAGAACAACATGAGCAACCTCTCTATTAGCAACATTCTTTATAAGCAACCTCTATACAATTAACTTTTTTGAGTTCAACTGTTCTGTATAACCAACTTACTTTTTAAAGGTAAATTATTGAGTTAAGTTTAGGCCGTTTTGGAAGTAAACTCAGCTGTCCACAATGAATAACTTTTAAATTGTAAAAAATGGAGCTAGCTAATTCATTTAAAAATAAATTTAAAAATTATATTGCTGAAAGTGGCTTTTTGCCTGAACAAATACATAAGCTTGCCCAATAAAATTAATGTTTCAAATTTTGAAAAATCCGCTGGTGGAAGAAAAGCAATGAAGGAACGAGTAACAATTATGCCATGCGTAAACGCTATAGGTACTCATAAATTAGATTTGATGATGATAGGCAAATCAAAATCTCCTCGATGCTTTAAAAATATGAACTTGCTATTATATTACAAATCATATAAAAATACCTGGCAAACTTATACATTTTTTAGCGACTGGTTTAATGAAATATTTATACCTTCAGTAACTCGACACTTGGAATCTAAAAACCTTCCAGTAAAGGCTTTTCTCTAATTATATTATGCAAATTACCATGGGTCTGGGGATAACTTTACAGTAACCCGAATTTTAAAGTTATGTTTTCCCCACTAATAATACGTCCTTATTGCAACCACTAGATCAAAATGTGATATGTGATAAAATCACTAAAACAACGCTATTGAAAATATTTACAAACATGTCTTGCCACCATAGATGCAGAAGGTGGAATAGTTTCAGCACTTAAAAATATAAATTGAAAGATGTTGTTTATTTAGTGGTGCAGGTCTGAAATGAAATCCCTGTGTCAGTTATACAAAATTCATTTAAACACCTTTTCCCGTCAGGTGATGAAATTCAATACAAAATTCATTCTGATCACTTTTCAGAAGAAGACGATATTCACCTGCCAAGATTGTATAATTCGATATTTAATGATTGTAACTTGGCTGATACTGAAATTTTGGATTGAGCAAGTGAGACAAGCAAGTCATCATTTATTTGACCTTGAAGAAAATCCAGGGCTTGAAAATGAAACTGCTTCTGCTGAAGAAAGTGGGAAAATGTCGGATGACATTAATAAAAACATCGATGATGTTATAAATTCTTTTAATTTGGTGAAGAATGGGCAAAATAAAATGACTTACCCTGCAATGAGGTTCTTTTGTTTTAAAGAATAAAAGAAAAGGCTTTTATGAAAAAATATATGTAATTATTTTTGTTTGTTTAGGCAATTAGTGCCGTATTAAACCAAATATTTATTAAAATTTGATTATTTAATTTTTAAAAACAAAATGAATAACTACGTTTATACAATGTTAAATTGTTTTCTTTTGCAAAAATACTAAATTTATTAATTCTACACACCTGAAGTAGTAAAAGAAATAAGTAGAAATATTTTCTACGTGGTAAGTGTTTTATACTTCTTTTTTCCTTATAAGTAACTTTTCTATATAAGAAACTTTTTTATTAAAATTGGTTCATATGAGTTGCTTATATAGAGCTTTCATTGTATTTAAGTATGTGTGTGGCTGAGAGAGAGAGACAAGCTGACACTCTTCCCGCATTCAAAAATAATTTTTGAATCGTTAGCAATTGTAAGCTAAAGATGTAGTGAAAGGTTAATAAATTTTAGTGAAATACAAGTTCTTTTATCGGTAGTCCGTGGACCCAAACACGCAACAGGGCTTTAGCATTCGTGCTTTTGTGATCTCACTTTGGCTAGTATCCATCCATTTGATACATTATCAACGTTGCTTAGCGATGAGAATGAAGTTGTAAAATCGAATGTTTTGTTCGGGTTGTCAAGCCACTGTAGTTAAAAGCAAAGGAGATAAGTGACTAACATTTCACACGACAAATCAACATAATGTTGGGCCAGGACTGAATTTTGTTTAAATGAATTGAAAATAGCACGCAAATACAACATGCAGATTTAAAATCATACCCATAAAACATCAAATAAACCACCTTAAATGTGAGAAAGATATAATTAAAATATAAAATCAAAAACATAAAAATAAATTAAAATAATAACAAAATGCATCAAGATCGGCACGAAATTAACAGAAAATTAACAGAATAACACAAAGATTTGACCGAAACATGACAATTTATGTAAAAGTAAAAAATTAATGAATTAAATGAGTTAAAATAAAATATTTTTGGTTGAATAAATCTAATTAAAAATTTAAGAAATAAATTTTCAAATTAAATTAAGAAAATAATAAAATTAAAATTAGATAGCACAAATAATTTCAAGGTCAAATTTTGTTTTATCGCACTAAAATTAACACGCAAGTTTAGGGTCACAGAACAGGTATATATACCAATTCATTTTTGCAGAATTTTAACACTTGTGAGGGATCACTTTTTCTCTTAAAAAACTCTTACGTTTTTTAACAGAAAAAACAGTATTGGATCACAAGCTTATGGAAGCGAGACTCGAGAACGAACTCGAGGGTGAGTCTTTTGGCTCAACTTTCTTGCACTCAATTTCGATATATTCGACATAAAATTTTAAACAACAATCGGCTCAAAATCACTAACACCGAGTAGTCCAGTGGGCACTCATTAAATCTAATATGAACATAAATAGATCATAAGGACAAAGGAAGGGAAAGGGTATCGGGGAAAATAGCGAAATCGTTGCAACAGTTAAAATAAAAAGCCATCGGAACATGATTAATCCGAACGACCAAAATTACGAAAAGGAAAATTTTAAATAATATGTAAGAACTAAACAAATTATGTTGAGTTGAGACGGAAAATATGGGCGGAACGCTGAGCAAATTTTCGAGAATAATTAAAATATTCATGATAATACCGTAAAATAAGGGCGGAACACTGTTAAAATTTTCCGAAATAACAAAAATACTTTGTCGAAAACTGTAAAATAAGGATGGAGTACGGCTAAATTTTTATATAAGTAAAGTATTTTCACAAAGCTAGGGATTAAGGACGATTCCCTACTAAAAATTTAATAATAATAATAATAATAGGAATAGACGTAATGATAAATGATATAACAGTAATGATAATGGTAATTATAACAATAATAATAATAATAATAATAATAATAATAATAATAATAATAATAATAATAATAATAATAATAATAATAATAATAATAATAATAATAATAATAATAATAATAATAATAATAATAATAATAATAATGTTGGGCTCAGAGCCACAACTTAAACAAAAATTAAAAACTAAAATTAAAACAAAAAATAAAAGTAATGGAACGAGTCACTGAATATAAGCACGCACCGCAAGAAGATATCAAAAATTAATGTAAAACATATTAAATAAAACAAAATAAAAATATAACAAAAATAAAATAAAACAATTAATTAAATAAAATCACTAAAAAGCCTACAGCTGCAGAGAGAAACATAGGAAAAATAAAATAAACTGCCAAAACCTTGCAAAATAAGGTTTAGAAAAAACACAGGCAGAAGTGGCGACCAGAAAAACAAATAATGAGGGCTAAAAATAATATTATAATGAAATAATAATAGAAATAAAATTTAACTATAAAATAAATTATACCAAAAAAAAGAGAAAAATGCACAAAAAATAATAAAAATAGTTTAAAATTAATAAAATAATTAAAAAGCCCTAAAAATGGCGAAAAATCGCTCATTGGTCGCACACACGCACGAAAATAGTATAAATACAGTGGCAAATTTCATTATTTTTAACTTATGCTTTTTACAATTTCACGTTTATTCAAACTATTCGCAACAAACTTTTGAGAGTAAGGACCTTTTATTGTGTAAAAATTTTCGTTTATGTAATTTTATATGCTTTAGTAAAAGTTTAAATGCCTTGCTTACGATTTTTAACTTTATATGCTTTGTCATATTCATAATATACGAGGCCCCTTAAAATCTTTATTTACTATATGTATATCAATAGCTATCAATGGGACGGATCGCGTGCCGACTGGTGATTAAGTTCCCTAGTTGCGCTCGTGGGTTGTGTTCCATTGAAACCTCGGTCGTACGCAGTAGGGTCTGGCCATGTGCACAGGACCTCCACGCAGTGCATCGTTGAA
Source organism: Schmidtea mediterranea (assembly GCA_022537955.1). NCBI lineage: Eukaryota > Metazoa > Platyhelminthes > Tricladida > Dugesiidae > Schmidtea > Schmidtea mediterranea. The sequence goes on along the minus strand of CM039679.1, from coordinate 266,173,732 downwards.
CGCCTCGTAGCGGCTACTGAAAAGTGGCCGGAACGAGCAGAATTTTAAACTATGGGAAGTTCGACCACAGGTAAGGAATTAGGACAGGTCGCGTAGCGATCTCATAGGACCAATTTTTATGGTTGCCTCGAAAAATACGATGAGTATAACCGGGTAGAAGGGATAAGTACGAGTGAAAAGTAATCTAATAATTAATAATAGTAAAAATTTAACAACATCGAAGGTGTCAGAACTTTTATTTATCAAATTCCAGAAAAGAAATATTAATTACCATTAATAGCTACACATCCACATAACCGTATGGATACTCATCCGCATATTCAGGTTCATAGACGAGAAACGACCGATATAGTACGCGATAACGGATTTTTAACTTCATCTATATAGACATCCAAATTCTCTTATCCGCGAATTGGAAAAGTAGATGGAGATGTTTTCATTGAACCGTTAAGCTCTGAAGGCGACGATGCCTATCTTGTCGCATTCGATCTCCCGAATAGTAGAAGTATCGACCTGAAGATTAGAGATCACGTGACCAATTATTTCCAACTAAATAAGGCCACAGATCGAAATATTCATGAGTTACGAGACGAAACCACGACTAACTGACTATTAAATATAGATAACTACTACTGGTTTGACATTGTAGTTAGAATTAGACATCTCGGGTCTATTTTTGAACATGCACAAGCTAGCACAATACTGGCGAATCCTACTGTCATAACTTAGCCGACCGATAGAGGGAAGATTCCCTAATGACATCGAATCACGTTACTTGATAGCTAAAAATCATATATTCGTTGATCGATCCATAAAATTCCATTGATGACCACGGGAGATCTAAAATATTGTCACTAACAACGCCCAATTTCATGATAGCCCATAATAATTCACTCATTCAGTGTGCTGACTGGTTTTAGAATTGTATTATGGATGTTTTCTCTTTCACCGATCGATGACATAATCGTTACCAATTGCCGCAGTTAATCGCGATAGCTTTGTCATCCAAATGATTACGTCATTTTGTCTCTGTTAGCACAGATCGCGAATTTCCATAAGCACGACTATTACTGGCGTTCGAAACCGTTGATATTCCACCCTGACTACTATCAGTATGCAGAGTATCTCCACTGGCATTAATACCATCAGTCTCATTGGTAGTAACACCTACATTACCAGCAGTATTATTAACATGGATAATTATTATTACCATCGTCGATATGTTGATTACTACTAGTACTAACATTAATTTTATTATTATTATTAATACTATTATTATTATTAACAATGTTACCATTATTACTAATAATATTGACACTCTTAATTACTAAAAGTTTATTACCGTATTATTAAAATCATTATCGTGATTATCATCGATAATGTATTATTATTATTATTATTATTATTATTGTTATCATTATTATTACTATTATTACTATTATTATTATTATTATTATTATTATTATTATTATTATTATTATTATTATTATTAATATTATTATTAATATTATTATTATTATCTTATTATTACGTCATCAGTAAATTCACTGCGATTTTTAAAAGGAATTATTGACTATACCACTAAAGTATGATTACTCACGAAAAATCATCATTAATATAAATAACTATGACCAACTTTAGTACCATAAATGCTGTCCAAGTCTTCCTCTCTCTAACAATCTTATCGTATTAATATCATTAATATTATCGTATTAATATCATTATGTATAAAACTAAACCTTTGACTCCAACTCTGCTTTCACCCGATAAGTATAGAAACTCCTCCAAGAAGGAAAATGATCCTATCTTTAGTCACTCTTCACATTTTAGATGACCAGCCCTACAAATCTACCCAGGATCCCAAGGTTGTCCCCATCGATTATCGCTACTCGACAGCGATTAGAGCAACTGGAAGAAGAACACGCAGCTCATCAGAAAAAATACCAGAAAGTAAAAGGAACTTGGCTTTCGCCGGATGCAGCCAAGAAATTGTACCAAAAAATCTCTCGTCTGTCTCGGGCGAGGGACGATTTGATTATCGAGTCCCGCGGACAGCGAATTCTAATAAAGGAGCAAGGAACAACGCTCCGACAGATTTTCACGGACGCTGAACTCCGTGCTCGCATTCCGGGAAGTGTCCTGGCCCGGAACCTGAACATTATTCCGGCACAGCATCTTTCCCTGGAGACACCTCCTGTAACCCTCTCAACCCCGACACCAGTGATCGCCGAATCTTCTCAAACTCCGTGGCCGAACCACGCTCAGGAGCCGCCAGACGTCGACTGAATCGCAACCGTCGCCGTCGCGAACAACGGCGTAGAGCCGCGAGTCTCTTCAGCGCGACAGAGCCATCTAATGCTCCGTACTCGATACAGGACCTGCCACCCCCGTATCAGGAATTCGAATTCCCTGATATGGAAGCAGACATAATCTACGCCCCTATCGTCGTTCTCCACTCTCCAGCCAGGTCTATCCACATAGACCTAGTAGACGAGGTAGACGAAACTCCAACAGTAAATAGATCATTAGAACGGTTGATGCTAGATCCCGATGAAATAGCGGTCCTAACGGGCAGATTACCGGAACGCTTGCCTCTGCCAGATGAACCGGGACCTTCTTCCCGAATCGACTTTAACATCCACATCAATCCTCCTCCATATCGCCCGGCGAAACGTCGATGCTTCCCCACCGATATGGATGCGGATGAGTGAAATATGTGTACAAGTCAATCTGTTTTCATCTCTGTTCAATTTGCCCGAACTTTATCGTAGCGATGATGAATTATCTTCGAAGGCTTTGACAATGAGTATATAGTCCGTCTTGATTTCTGTATAGTTCTGTGTATCGCTCCTGTTATATATTTCTTTATGTATATGAATAAAATCTTTGAATTTTAAATTTTGTAATATTAATTTTAAATATAAATTTATTCAATTAGTATTAATAAAACACGGGTACTAATCTATGGAAAGGGATTACAAGGAAGGGTTAGTGCAAATAATAACAATAACTACTGAGAGGAACTCTCACGATTGTCGACTCAGGAAAGAGGTAAGGCTAGGTTTCATTGATACTACGACTTTAGAGTAAAGGGCGTAAGACCTTCTATCAGCAGCAAGTGACTGGGAACGAAGGTCCTTCGAGGAGTAGTGCTAGCGATAGCGCTCACCTGCTCGAATGGCATTCGGCTGTTGAGTACAGTACCAACACGATTTCGGTCATGGGTACGCAGCAGTTTATCCAAATCGTGCGTCGTATGGGGAAGAAACCACCCTAGAGCCTAGAGAGGATATGTATGACACTGATGTACGGATGTGCTAAGAATAGATTCCCCGTACGACCAACAATAATAATAATAATAATAATAATAATAATTATAATAATAATAATAATAATAATAATAATAATAATAATACTAATAATAATAATAATAATAATAATAATACTAATAATAATAATAATACTAATAATAATAATAATAATAATAATAATGTTGGGCAACAACGTAAACGGCCTTGAGAAATGTTTAAATGGATCAGAAACACACACGCAAAAATAATATGCAATTTAAATAAACCTGGAAACACCAATTAAACCCTATAAATTATAAGAAAATAAGAGAATTAAATATAAAATAATAAACATAAAAATAAATTAAAATAATAACAAAATGCACCAAGATCCGCACGATACCTACACAAATACAACAAGAAAACACAACAAATTCGACGAAATTGAAAAAATCAATTAAAGTTCATTAAAATGAAATTTAAATCGAAAATTTTGAATTAGTAATAATTCAATAAAAATTCGAAATAAAAAATTATAAAAATAAATCAAAATATAATAAAATTAAAGAATAGAATTTACTAGAAAATAACAAGGTCGAATTTTGTTTTACTGCATCAAATTTCACACGCGAGAAAAATATGTATAAAAACTGATCCATTTTCACATTTAACTTAACCATTTTAGAACCATTTTTCAAACCATTTGAAATCGTTTGTAAACTATTTTGAAATCTTATTTTCAAATCGTTGTGAAACTATTTTAAAACCTTATTTTTCAAGCTATTTGGACTAATTCAACTGATTTTAGGTGAGAAATATTTATGTTGGAACCCTCTTTCCACGTCACGTCCATTGCATCTCGGTAGAGCTCTGCTTGGCGTCGACGTGGGGAGAGAGGCATTTATGCTTTCTGTTATGATAATTTATGCTATTGTATGAAAATTTTTGGAATGGTTATGAAGGGTAATTCTGTTATTTTGTCCTAACTAATAAATATTATTAATATACATAAATTGTTTGATATATATTTTTTTCATAAACTAAATTAACATGTCGAAATTTTTCCGGCCCACAGCCGACACATAACGCAAGTAAATAAAATCTACATAGTACAGAGGCATGTAAGTGCGTGGAAAATCGCCAATGATATGTACCCGTGAAGACTCAGCGTGCGCAACGCAGCGGTCGTAACGTCAATATTATCCCTATAGCTGAAGCGAGAAATAAGGAAGAAGTCTCTGGCTGCTTCCTCGTTTCTCAATTCCGTAAAATCGACCTAAAATTATATTACACACGGCTTAAAATTATCACACCGAGTAGTCCAGTGGGCACTCAGTAAATATAATATGAACACAATATGCGTCTAAGGCCTATTGAAGGGAAAGGGTACTTGGGTTAAATTAACTGAAATCGTTGTTATAACTATTTTGGATTAACATTTTGAAATAAATAAAATTTATTGGGAATCATTGAATTCGATTAAATTGAGATTATTGAAAAAAATTTAAAGCAACCATTGATTGTAAAAGTAAATTGTTTTATGGCTAAAAAGTAAAGTAAATATTGGGTAAAGATAATTTAAATGCTCGTAAATTATTGATTAGGGTAATGGCAAATAATTTCATCAATTAAATTATTATAATTCATTTCAATAAAAGCAATCTGATCTTGAGTAAGAACGAGTAATGTATTGATCTAATCAAAAATCAACCCCCGATAAAAATGAAAGCAATTAAGAATCGAATTTATTGATTTCAAATAAAGAAACGTATCAATTAAAGGTAAAATGATTCTCGAATAAAAGTATGGAATCCCTTGATTAAATTGCTGATTCAAATTAATGTAACGACACGTAGTTCACTAATAATTCATTTTGATAAAATTGAAGAAGTGATTGGGTAGAATCAAGTGTTTAGATCAAATCATCGATTAAAATTAAAATGAATAAAACTAAAAATATCGTTGATTAAATTGAATCAATTTATTGATAACAGTAAAAATGATTAAACTAGTTCAAATAGCTATTGAGTAAAACCCAAATAATCTAGTTCTGGTAAAGTAAAATGTTGAATAAGAATAAATAAAATAAGTTCCTTAACGAGCTATGATTAGTGGATTAAAGTAATTCATAGATTAAGATTAGAGATGAATTGAATAACCGTAAAAATGTGAATTAAAGTAAAACTGAATTCACGGATTTAAAACCATTAGCATTAAAATAACTTTGTGGGCTAAAATAATAGTTGATCCAAATAGCCCTAGGGAAGACTATTAGAAATCGGAATAACAGATGTCGATATTTATTACTGATAATACAATCTCTTAATTAGAACTAGAATAATTTATAAATCTATAAAATAGGTTTCTTCAATCATCGTAAATTCAGGATTTATAGCAAATTGATTAGAGGTAAAGTGAATGAATATTTACGTAAATTAAATTAATGTAATTGAAAAAACCAAAGTTTGAGATAAGCGAAAATTTGTATTAATATCACATTATTGAACAAATGAAGTTCCACATAGCGAAGTTATTCCAACAGAAGGGTATCGCATCGACTTGGAAATCTCGGTAAGCGTAGAAGCTTTCCTAAAATTTATTAGTAAAGTACATTCAAACTAGTCAACGAAATAACTTACCGGAAATTGAGATAATCGAGTGTAGGCGAACATTTGATCAGTAATTCTGAAAATATGACACGAATAATACAATCACCGGATGTAAACAATGTAAATCACCTTTAGTCAACCGCTTAAGTGGTAACGGTAAAATCCGCCGGAAATCATTCGCCCACCAGGATACACCTACACGCGACTAAGTTATCTCGGATCAACGTCCGGCCTAAATCTTAAAGTTCGAACAACTGTAATTAAAGTTAGTAAACAAACTTTAAATCAATGTACAAGTTCCCTTAAGTCAATGTACGAGTATCCGCCTACATGAAAAATTTTAATGTTAAGATGCATATATCGAATAAGTTAAACATCAGGTTATCTCATCCATATGATTAATTATATATTTTCCCCATAAAGGAGTGCACCTTAGAGAACTAGACCCGCAAACTAACCCAACCTGATTATTAACGTCCCATAGCGTAAAGGAAGGCAATGGTCACGCGTATGACACCCTTACTAGTAACATAGACACTATCTGCTTGCTAATAACTTAGAATGGTAAACCAATCGAACCTAATACTAGTAATGTTTAGACATGTCGCCCAAACGAACTACCCGTCGAGAGACCGCCAGACAGGAACAGCCAGGAGTCCCGCCGACCCTGAGAATACTCGACCAGTTGCAACGATCATGTCTCTCGGAACGGCAATATCCAGCTGAGGAGACATACCTGCACGCACAGGACCTCCTCACCCAATGGGAAAGGGTGCAGGAGCAGGTAGATTTACAGGTGGTTAAGGCAAGGATGTACCTTGCGAACGTGGTCGAAGACATCCTTGCCGGGCGGATTGCAGTCGCCTATCCACCTCACCCAGTTCGAGACACCAGAAGACCCTATACCGTTGAGGCTCTCAAACGGAGCCTGAAGAGATATTGTCCGGACGAGTAAACCAACACCGATAGACTTTATGTAGTAATTGATTTAAAATATTAGAAATTTACGTGTTATTTCTTTTCTTATAGCTAGAGTTATTCGTGTTTTGTTTAACGAAATAAACAATTATATAACTTGATCAATAATAAATTAACATCATCTATTTGATTGTAGTAATGTCTTCCTTACAAATCTTACAATCTGAATTGAACCACGCGAGACAGACAAACGCGGAATTACACACGCAGATTATTCAACTAACCCGCGAAATACAACAGATTAAAGCAACCTGGAGGGAACCAGAAAAGGTAAAAACACTCTACCACCGCCTGACCGCAGCACAGAAAGGCTGGGCAGAGGAGCGACAGCTCAACCAGAGCCTGCGCACGCAAATTCGGGGACTCGAAGTCGCCCTAGCAGTCTGCCGGGAGGGGGAAGCGGTAACATATCCGCTCGTCTTCGCCCCAACCCAGATGTCGCAGAAGAACACCCAACCAGTGAAACAATCCATCCCTCCAGCAAACAATCGTCGACCGGGACGTAAGGAACGGGCCCGACGTCGAGCAATCCAGCTTCAAAATCAGTAACCTGTAAACATTGCGCGCGTTGCTAAATAAATAGAGTAGTCGTGTTCTTAATTTAATTTGTTCCGTTGATGTATTTATATGCCAAACATTCGCATCATGTTACTCAACCTTAATTTCATCTCTCCGCAGGCAGATAAGAACCTAATCTTGAACGATCATGAGGGACAGAGCAAAGCGAGCATAGGTCTTCTATCGACAGCTCGTGAACCCGAGGGTTGTCCGAGCAACTATAGTACTAGCACATGGTACTCAATTTTTGCGGACAATCCACCACTTGAACACATTACCAACGTTGCTTAGCGACGGGTGCCAAGTGGCGATTAGTATCATTTTGTATGGCGTTACTGGGACAACCAGAAGGATAAGCAAGATTTGAAACCCTGTAACCCACCAATAATAATAATAATACTAATAATAATAATAATAATAATACTAATAATAATAATACTAATAATAATAATACTAATAATAATAATAATAATAATAATAATAATAATAATAATAATAATAATAATAATAATAATAATACTAATAATAATAATAATAATAATACTTAATAATAATATAATAATAATAATAATAATAATAATAATAATAATAATAATAATAATAATAATAATAATACTAATAATAATAATAATAATAATAATAATAATAATAATAATAATAATGAACCGTCTTATATTACTTAGTCCTGGGAGGTTTAAACAACATACCACTATCTACTTACTAAAAGTGATCATATAACCTTTACTACTGATTTCTTTAATTTTTATCATTTAAATCTATTTTTCAATTATTAAATATTTTCAATTTTTTTCATTTATTTTTCAGGTTAATGATTGTTATATTTTTATATTTAATACAATGTTGAAATAATGATAAAGAAAATTTACTTTCTAAATAAAAAAAATTAATTGCGATTCTAGAATTTACTTTTGTTTTAAATGATCAATTAAATCATCGCTCGGATTCCATAGCCAATAATAATAGCCAATAATTTTATATAGATTTACCTAGAATTTTCTAAGATCTTAAAAATAGTATAAAATACCGTAAGTGATTTGCATTATTATTCTTTTTGTTTTATACTTTGATTAAAACTAATGTTTCGATTTCTAGACGAACCGATTTTTAATTCTTTATATTGGCCGGAATATTCTCATCATGTAATCTATCCGAAAAGAAACAATTTGTGGTCGACTTCTATTCCAATTACCGGATATCAACCCAATGAAATTGCGATCAAAGAAGAGAAAACTGAAGAAGGCGAAGTTAAAATAATCGTTCATGCTAAGCATATAAATGAAGAGGATTTTGCTGAATTTAAGAAATGCATCAAAATCCCAAAGAATGTGGACCATGAAAACCTGCGATCTACAATGACTAAAGAAGGTTTACTAGTTTTGAAAGCTCCATACAAAATTTCTGAAGATTCTGTTGTCAAGCCAATTAAAATCAACAGAGAGGATACTTGGAGTGGAATCTGGGGTGAGCTTGGTCGTCTTAATGACCAAATGAATCATATGATTGATTTCGGAGGTGCATTGAGCCATCAACCGCGTGTTGAATTTGTTCCCGATGAAAATAAAGAAAGTGGAACATGGAGAATGACAATTAATGTAGGTAAAGATTTTAAGTCGGATGATATTAAATTGCGTCATCAAAACAAAGAAATTTATCTGGAAGCTAAGAAAGAAACAAAAACCGACAATTCATCGAGTTCTAGATACATTAAAGAGGTTTTGAGCTTGCCGGAAGGAATCGAAGAAGATAAATTAAATTCAAAACTTTTAGATAATGGTCAACTGGTAATAGAAGCTCCTTGTAAAAAGATGCCTAGCATTGGACATGATGATAAAGGAAAAGTAATTCCTGTGGAAAGTGGTGATGCTACGAAAATGGCAGTTGATAATTGAGCTTTGACTATAAAATACTGCTAAATTTGATTTTCTGGTTATATATATGTATCATTTTTATTAATAAATGTGTGAAATGTTTTGAATTTTATTTTGAGTTCAAATGAACCAATTAAATTGTTTTATTATTAGCTGCTTTTGCAATTTGTTTTTTAAAAAAATTGAATTTTACAAAATGGTTTTATTGGGTTAAAATTTGATTTATAAAAGGATGGCTTAAATTAAGGCATTTATGATATGTTAATTCTGTAACATAATTAATTAAAACCAAGGCAGTATGGTAAGAGAGTAGCAGAAATATATAACATTTATAATATTTTGAATTCAAACTCGTAACTTTGACATATTTTTGACATGATTATGTAAAATAAAATTTTGTTTATCTGCCTTTTTATACTCATCTCGAAAATCAAATTTTTTTTGGCATTTCTAACATCTCTGGCCAAAACCAAATTAGTTATTTCTGGGCTCCCGGTGTTTCAATTTTTTTACAATAATTATTTTGGTGGCGGGTTCATTTTTTATCCCGGGTTTCCTTCGTCAACCAATTTCGTTTTCCGTAATTAGAAAATTTGTTGACGTTCCGGGTTTCTCACACTATTCGGGTTTTCTGTTGGATCGGACTTCCCATTAGCCAATTACTTTTGAATTAAGTTCTATTTTTTTTAAATATTTTCTTCTATGGAACCCTAATCGATTTAATTTTATTATATATGGACTCGTCTCGTCATTTGGCATCCGCCCATACCCGTTTCCCCCTATAAATATTTATTTTAAAATTTTAATTGATTTTTCCTTTTTAATTATTATTTCGAATATCAATGTTTTTATTGATTTTCCATTTTTTACTTTTATGCATTTTGTTAACCCCAAAACAATTTATGTGAATACATAAGATCTGAGTCACCAAAATTGAATACGACAGCTTATTTCCTCAAATGAATTGTAACGAAAAATTTCAAAAGATGTTTTTTCACTTTCACCACTGACCTGTCTATTTAAAAATCATTAAGAAAGCCATTTCCTATCTAATTTTATTTTACATGTTTTTTCAAAACTCGCCAGTTTTGTATGCGATTAGTTATTTAGGAATGTAATAAGAAAATATTTTCAATTTCTCCTTCAATTTTGAAAACATTTTTTAATAAAAGGGTGGCGCAAAAGATGAACTAAATAAACGCCTCTACATCAAAAAGCGTCAGCGTAAATAATGCTGATATAAGCCTTACAAAAACTAACAATTAGTTTTAATGAATTTGTATAAGAAATATTTCATAGTATAAACAGTCGTCCATGAACTTTCAACAATTAAATCTCATAAAGACCTTTAGCAGCTCTTAGCTATCTAATCTTGGCTGATAGTATAAAAAATTTAATTTTACTTAATCAAGTATGTCAATGAAAAGTTACGAATTTGAATTCAAAATATTATAAATGTTATATATTTCTGCTACTCTCTTACCATACTGCCTTGGTTTTAATTAATTATGTTACAGAATTAACATATCATAAATGCCTTAATTTAAGCCATCCTTTTATAAATCAAATTTTAACCCAATAAAACCATTTTGTAAAATTCAATTTTTTTAAAAAACAAATTGCAAAAGCAGCTAATAATAAAACAATTTAATTGGTTCATTTTGAACTCAAAATAAAATTCAAAACATTTCACACATTTATTAATAAAAATGATACATATATATAACCAGAAAATCAAATTTAGCAGTATTTTATAGTCAAAGCTCAATTATCAACTGCCATTTTCGTAGCATCACCACTTTCCACAGGAATTACTTTTCCTTTATCATCATGTCCAATGCTAGGCATCTTTTTACAAGGAGCTTCTATTACCAGTTGACCATTATCTAAAAGTTTTGAATTTAATTTATCTTCTTCGATTCCTTCCGGCAAGCTCAAAACCTCTTTAATGTATCTAGAACTCGATGAATTGTCGGTTTTTGTTTCTTTCTTAGCTTCCAGATAAATTTCTTTGTTTTGATGACGCAATTTAATATCATCCGACTTAAAATCTTTACCTACATTAATTGTCATTCTCCATGTTCCACTTTCTTTATTTTCATCGGGAACAAATTCAACACGCGGTTGATGGCTCAATGCACCTCCGAAATCAATCATATGATTCATTTGGTCATTGAGACGACCAAGCTCACCCCAGATTCCACTCCAAGTATCCTCTCTGTTGATTTTAATTGGCTTGACAACAGAATCTTCAGAAATTTTGTATGGAGCTTTCAAAACTAGTAAACCTTCTTTAGTCATTGTAGATCGCAGGTTTTCATGGTCCACATTCTTTGGGATTTTGATGCATTTCTTAAATTCAGCAAAATCCTCTTCATTTACATGCTTAGCATGAACGATTATTTTAACTTCGCCTTCTTCAGTTTTCTCTTCTTTGATCGCAATTTCATTGGGTTGATATCCGGTAATTGGAATAGAAGTCGACCACAAATTGTTTCTTTTCGGATAAATTACATGATGAGAATATTCCGGCCAATATAAAGAATTAAAAATCGGTTCGTCTAGAAATCGAAACATTAGTTTTAATCAAAGTATAAAACAAAAAGAATAATAATGTAAATCACTTACGGTATTTTATACTATTTTTAAGATCTTAGAAAATTCTAGGTAAATCTATATAAAATTACTGGCTATTATTATTGGCTATGGAATCCGAGCGATGATTTAATTGATCATTTAAAACAAAAGTAAATTCTAGAATCGCAATTAATTTTTTTTATTTAGAAAGTAAATTTTCTTTATCATTATTTCAACATTGTATTAAATATAAAAATATAACAATCATTAACCTGAAAAATAAATGAAAAAAATTGAAAATATTTAATAATTAAAAAATAGATTAAAATGATAAAAATTAAAGAAATCAGTAGTAGAGGTTATATGATCACTTTTAGTAAGTAGATAGTGGTATGTTGTTTAAACCTCCCAGGACTAAGTAATATAAGACGGTTCATTATTATTATTATTATTATTATTATTATTATTATTATTATTATTATTATTAGTATTATTATTATTAGTATTATTATTATTATTATTATTATTAGTATTATTATTATTATTATTATTATTATTATTATTATTATTATTATTATTATTATTAGTATTGTTGGGCCAGCACACCAATAGCCTTGAGAATTGTTTAAATGCATCAGTAATACAGCACGAAAACCCAGCACCAAGATAACTTAAAATACAATATACAACACCAATTAAACACTTTGAAATCTGAGAGAGTATAAATAAATATAAAATCAAAAACATAAAAATAAAATTAAAATAATAACAAAATGCACTAAGATTCGCACGATACCTACACAAATATAACAAGAAAACACAACAAATTCGACGAAATTGAAAAAATTAACAAAAGTTCATTAAAATGAAATTTAAATCGAAAATTTGAATTAGTAATAATTCAATAAAAATCTTAAATAAAAAATTATAAAAATAAATCAAAAAATAATAAAATTAACGAATAGAATTTACTAGAAAATCACAAGGTCGAATTTTGTTTTACTACATCAAATTTCACACGCGAGAAAAATAGGTATAAATACCGATGTGTTTTCACAAATTTTCAGTCTTATTTTCGGAGGAAAATTTCATTGCAGAGCTGTGTGGCTGGTTGTATGGCTGGTTGAGAGCCGTGCATTCAGGCAATTAACACGGGTAAGTGTTTTGCCTGAACACGATCACTCTCAACTGGTGCAATATTATTAGTTGATTTTTTCGAAGAGAATTGATGGGTAATTTTCTCAATTGAATTTATGTATGACTTTTCAGATCGAATTGATGGATGATTTTGTTTATGGATAATTTTGTTTTTCCAATTGAATTTATGGATGATTGTTTGAATCGAATTTGTGGGTAATTTTTAATTGAATTTATGGATGATTTTTCAGATTAAATTTATGGATAATTTTGTTTTTCCAATTGAATTTATAGATGATTTATCGAATTAAATTTATGGGATTTTCGAAGTAAATTTTATGGAATGGATACAATGAATTTCAAATGTATGTAGCCGATGTAATATGCTGAATAAATATTTTATATCTACAGCCTTAGTGCATCGAAACTTTTATTCCAAATGCTATGGTAAATTATTATTTGTTATCCCTTTTCCGGCCCACAGCCAACACATAACGCAAGAAAGCAAAATCTACATAGTACAGATTCGTGTAAGTGCGTGGAAGATCGCCAATGATATGTACCCGTGAAGACTCAGCGTGCGGAACGCAGGAGTTGGAACGTCAATACTATCCGTACATAGGGGAAATTGGAGGGTAAATGAGTAGTTTATTGGCTGCTCCTTCATCATCCGTTTCCTGTAAAATTGACATAAATTTTTAACAACAATCGGCTCAAAATCTCTAACACCGAGTAGTCCAGTGGGCACTCATTAACTATGAAATGAACATAAATAGATCTTAAGGACAAAAAGAGGGAATGGGTAGCGGGGAAAATTGCGAAATCGTTGCAACAGTTAAAATGAAAAGCCATCGGCAAAAGATTAATCCGAACGACCAAAATCATGAAAATAATGTTTTTAATAAGAATTAAATAGATTAATTTGAGTTGAGGCGGAAAATATGGGCGGGACGCTGCTCAGATTTTCCGAACTAATTCAAATACTTAACAAAAATAATAACGTAAAAATGGAATGCGTAAAATAAGGGCGGAACGCTGCTCAAATTTTCCGAGTCAATGAAAATACTTTGTCGAAAACTGTAGAATAGGGATGAACCGTAAAATAAGGGCGGAACGCTGCTAAAATTTTCGAATTTACAAAAATACTTTATCGAAAACCGAAAAATATAGATGAACTACGGCTAATGTTGTATATCAATAAACAATTTTTAACGCTGAGGAATAAGGAAGGATCCCTACAAAATCTTAATAAATATAACGATAATGATAAGGGTAATGGTAATTATAATAATAATAATATTGATAATAATAATAATGATAATGATAATAATAATAATAATAATAATGGTAATAATAATAATAATCAGGGTATTTGTAGTAATGATGATAATAATTATGATAATAATAATAGTAGTAATAATCATAGTAGTAATAACAATAAATATAATAGTAGTTCTAGTAATAGAAATAATAATAAAGGTAATATATATAGTGGTAACAATGATAATGCTAGTAATAATAATGGGAAACATTGTAGTTATAATAGGGATAAAGGTGAAAGATATAATGTGGGTGTATTTAACATAACAAAGGGTGTACAGGCCAAAGAATAATCTTCGACATGGACAACAAGAAGAAGGACTATGAGAATAGAAATAACAATGAATGATATGAGAGTATAGGTTAACATTTGAAGGAGATAGGAGAATAATGGGACCTAAGAATCAAAAGCGAGCACAGGTCTTCTATCGACAGCTCGTGAACCCGAGGGTTGTCCGAGCAACTACAGTACTAGCACATGGTACTCAATTTTTGCGGGCAATCCACCACTTGAACACATTACCAACGTTGCTTAGCAACGGGTGCCAAGTGGATCAGAATCATTTTGTATGGCGTTACGAGGGCAACTAGAAGGATAAGCAAGATTTGAAACCCTGTAACCCACCATACAAATTTGGGGGCTCAGCCGGGATAGAAGCTTTGTTATTTGGAAAGACCAAAACAATCAAGTTAAGAAACAACAGAGAATTCTGTCAGTACACCCTCAGCCGGGATAGAAGCTTTGTTATTTGGAAAGACCAAAACAATCAAGTTAAGAAACAACAGAGAATTCTGTCAGTACACCCTCAGCCGGGATAGAAGCTTTGTTATTTGGAAAGACCAAAACAATCAAGTTAAGAAACAACAGAGAATTCTGTCAGTACACCCTCAGCCGGGATTGAATGATTTTCGTGTGCAAACAAATGAGAGGGGACAGGTTACAGAACTATCTTTGCAAATAGAAATGTCGGGACGACATTTTGCCGAACCCCGGAGAGATGAAATATGTGGAACTTAAAAATGTAAAGATCGATTATAAAGATTGATGAGAAATTGTAAAGATCGATGAAAAACGAACGACCTGACTACAAATCAAGAGAGTAAACAATAGACGACTAGCCCACCAAGTACAAATTTGGGGGCTCAGCCGGGATAACCATGATTGTTTTTGCAAAGAACCCAAGGAAATAAAAGCAAATGTTTAATTATTAAACAGAAATGTTGGAACGACATTTTGTCGGACCACGGAGAGAAGATGAACTAAAGAATGGAACTTAATAACAAACGAAGGAAAACGATCGACTTATTGACGATGAGAAAACAGTTCGATGATATTATGTAGAGAACGATGAGCTGAGTAAAAATGCCAATTGAACTATGGTTGTATTTTCTGAAGGTTCGAAGTTACAAAGGGTCAAACCTTGGCCAAAAATTTTATTTTTGATATGTTGTACAGGACGGTGAGTTGAGTATTATTGTCAATGGAACTATAGTCGTATCTTATCGAACTTCAAAGGTGTAAAGGGTCAAACCTTGACCAAAAATATAATTTTTGATATGTTGTAGAGAAGAATGAGCTTAATAAAATTGCCAATAGAACCATGGTCATATCTTCTAAGTGTCCGAAGCTAAAAAGGGTCAAACCTGGACCAAAAATATAACTTTTGATATGTTGTATAGAAGAATGAGCTTAATAAAATTGCCAATAGAACCATGGTCATATCTTCTAAGGGTCCGAAGCTAAAAAGGGTCAAACCTTGACCAAAAATATAACTTTTGATATGTTGTAGAGAAGAATGAGCTTAATAAAATTGCCAATAGAACCATGGTTATATCTTCTAAAGGTTCGAAGCTAAAAAGGGTCAAACTTTGGTCAAAAAAATTATTTTTAATATGTTGTACAGAACGACGAAAGGGCAAAAGTGGCGATAAAATTAGGATCTTCCGACCTTTGGATAAAAAGTTATTAAGGGTCAAACCTTCAAAAATTTTAATTTTTGATATGTTGTAGAGCTTGAGAAGCTGAGCAATATTTACTATAGAAGTATGGCAGTCTAACTTCTGGATCAAAAGTTATAAAGGGTCAAAACCTTGGTCAAAATTTTTAATTTTTGATATGTTGTAGAGCGTGAGAAGCTGAGCAATATTTACTATAGAAGTATGGCAGTCTGACTTCTGGGTCAAAAGTTATAAAGGGTCAAAACCTTGGTCAAAATTTTTAATTTTTGATATGTTGTAGAGATCGACGAAACAAGCAAAATTGCCAATAGAACTTTAGTCATCAGAGCTTTAGATAAAAAGTTATAAAGGGTCACAACTTTGGCCAAAAATTTTAATTTTGATATATTGTGTAGAATAATAAGACGATCAAAAATTACTATAGAACGATCATCATGTGAACTTTTGATAAAAAGTTACAATGGGTCAAAACCTTCGAACACTCTAGAATTCGGAAAATTGCGAAGAAATTAAAAATTTTGAAAGTGAATTGTAAATATTTTTGTAAATCAGTGGAGACAAAGTGTTTTAATCAATAAAGTTTATATAGTTTGGAGTTCGTTACTGGTATTTAAAGCACGTTTGGAGTCAGATCAACAATAATTTCTATTCGAAGTCACCGAGAACTCCAACAATATGATGAAACAAAACAACAGTTTAGAAAACTCATGAATATTGTAATAAGAGAGGAAAATATCAATATATGTAAACAAGTTAAAATATTAGATACACAAAAATTTCAAAAATGAAACGATTCAACAGGAAAGTGGGGATAAAATTATCAATATTTGTAGAGTAGGAATCAAAGAAACAGGAAACTATAAATAAAAATAAAATTATGGGTAGGTTGTATAAATCAATGGAATCATCGTGTAAATATCATCCAAAAAACCGTAGAAGTAGTAATAAAAATATTAAAAAATAGATAAATAAATAAAAATTAAAATAATAAAAACAGGGAAAAGGTGGAAATCACGAGGGTTAAAGTAATTAGAAATAGGGGAAACCACAAAAATGCGGGTCGTCTAAGAGTTCGTAAAAAATTGGAAAACTAGGAATTACTGGATTAAAATTGTTTGAAATAAGACGTGATCACCAAGTCAGGTAAAATAATTCTAAACGTAATAAACGATTAATTGAAAGTAATTAAATTAAAGATCAAAATATTAACGGAAAAGGTTGCAACGATTTCGAACCCCTACTCCTATGAGATTAGCGGAAGTAACGAACAATTGATTGTACGTATTACAAAAAGACATGAGGCCAAGTAAAGCCAAATTAGATACTAAACGAGAACAAATAATCGATTAAGTTAGAGAAATTGACGAAAAGATAATCCAGATGATGGAGAAACTTAGGCGTAGATAAAAGGAAATGTTCAGGTGTAAATGAAATGAATTATGAGAAATGAGCATAGATGAATAAAATGATGATGCTTGTTATTAATGAAAATAAAGGATTAGAGATAATAATGAATTACGAGAATAATAGTTAGCAACCAGAGGAAAATAATGATTGAAAACGATGAGTTGAGATTAATAATAATAATAAATGAGACAACAATAGCAACCGAAAGGTGTAAAACATACGGAAAAAGCCGAAAACTTCATGAAAGCCGTTAAATAAATTCTGAGTGGACAAGTAAAACACAACTTAAACATTGAAAGCTGAAAAATCACACATAAGGTACGGTAAAAGGTTCGATGCATCATTTTGTTAGTGTATTTTGTAGTGTTATTTATATTATATTATATGGAAATGATACTGGAAAGTAAGATTTAAAACCGAGCTATCATAACGATAGTACGCTTATCCCGATGGAGAACCCTGATCAACCCGAGGAGAGGAAGGTAGTAGGTACCGTCGCAAATGTTGGGGAGTTTCTGGCGAGAGATTGATCACCTCTCTGGGGAACAAACCAACGCGATTACTACAATTTTTGAGTTGGGAAAGTGAAGGGGAAACCGAAAATAAAAATAAAAATTGAAAAATGCGCATGATTTAGACGTTAAAGGTACCTAGAGATATTCTTTTTTTCCCTAGCTGGTGGTGAGGCACCAGAGGACAGCTACGGACTGTCGTGTTCAGGTTGTTATCAGCCAAGGGACTGATGGCGCTGAGCCGTTCGATACAAAAACCCGGATCACACACCGAGTATCGAACGATTCTTTTTTTCGCTGGGAGGAACTCGATACAACAACCCGGATCCCACACCGAGTATCGGGGCCAAACGGTAGGTGAGATGTGAACTAACCGGTAAATGGTTCATACTCAAAATGTCCTACTAAAGCCAGATGAGAGCGGCCGAATTGAGCCGAGAAATCTGATGGAAGGAGCGGGCAGAGATTGATAGTTATTTTCCGCTCCACTTTTAATCGCTTCCTTTTCTTTTCACTATTCGGGAAATCAAGTAAACCGCTTTTGGAACTTGATTGAACGTCTAGGCATTTCCATACTTTTATATTCTTCGAGGTACACAACCCGGATCCCACACCGAGTACCGAGGGAATGTTTTTTTATTGCCCAGCGAGGAGTTTGGTACAATAACCCGGATCCCACACCGAGTACCAAATATCCGAATGGCGGTGAGTAAAGCGTAACCGGAAGAATGCGCGGCCAAAAGACGCCATGGCTTGAGAGTCAGTGTGAGGCCTCAAACATACCCAAAAGTCACTGATGAGCTCAAGTCCGGTGAAACAATGAGAGATACGAATATGAGTAAAGATGAAGTTGACAGAATATGATTATGATCAGATACTAGAGGCCATGGAGTGCCGGATGATTATGATCAGATACTAGAGGCCATGGAGTGCCGGATGATTATGATCAGATACTAGAGGCCATAGAGTGCCGGATGATTATGATCAGATACTAGAGGCCATGGAGTGCCGGATGATTATGATCAGATACTAGAGGCCATGGAGTGCCGGATGATTATGATCAGATACTAGAGGCCATGGAGTGCCGGATGATTATGATCAGATACTAGAGGCCATAGAGTGCCGGATGAGATATGATTATGATTAGATATTAGAGGCCATAGAGTGCCGGATAAGCTATGATTATGATTAGATATTAGAGGCCATAGAGTGCCAGATGAGATATGATTATGATTAGATATTAGAGGCCATAGAGTGCCAGATGAGATATGATTATGATTAGATATTAGAGGCCATAGAGTGCCGGATGAGATATGATTATGATTAGATATTAGAGGCCATAGAGTGCCGGATAAGCTATGATTATGATTAGATATTAGAGGCCATAGAGTGCCAGATGAGATATGATTATGATTAGATATTAGAGGCCATAGAGTGCCAGATGAGATATGATTATGATTAGATATTAGAGGCCATAGAGTGCCGGATGAGATATGATTATGATTAGATATTAGAGGCCATAGAGTGCCGGATAAGCTATGATTATGATTAGATATTAGAGGCCATAGAGTGCCAGATGAGATATGATTATGATTAGATATTAGAGGCCATAGAGTGCGGATGAGATATGATATGATTAGATGAGAAATAATAAGAATGATATGATTATAATGAAAAGAGATATGAGTAAAGAGGAAATATGAGTACGAATAGATGTTAAGGTCACAGATGACCAGTAAAGAGTTAAAGCCGAAGGCCGAAGAGCCAACGGAAATTCTAGAGGGCATAGAGCGCCAGCGACTGAGGATTAAGTAAACGATTTTTAATCAATGAGACCTAGGAAAATGATTTACAGATTGAATGAGAGTATGAGTATAATGATTTTATTATTGTAATATAGATAATTAATGCGACCACATAGATAATTGATAAGACTATATAGATAATTGATACGAGGTCGATAGATAATTGTTACGAGATATAGATAATTCAAAATAGACTTAAAAGGAAGGGAGATGAAGCAAAAGAAAAATTTTACAGCGAATAAAGTTTACGGAAAAAGACAGAGAATTTAAATAAAAAGGCCCATAGAGCAACAGCGGTTAAAGTTAAGGAAAAAGACGAGAAGAGTTAAGTAAAAATGCCTATAGCGCATAGAGATTAAGGAACGTTTTTGGACCAATGATAGAGATAAAGGAGAATAGTAAACGAGACGATTATTGATATGATGGTGATGATTTATTTGATTAAAATAGTTAATTGATACGACAATATAGATAATTGATGCGACTATAAGGATAATTTAGACGAAACAAATAGATAATTGATACGAGCTATAGATAATTTAAAATAAAATTAAAATGAAAAAACAAAAATTAAAAAGATAAGAAGTTGACGTAGAGAAAAGAATTAAGGAAAAGCAGTGAGAGTAGTATGATGAATTAATGCGGAAATTTATGTAGAATAATATATACTAGAAGTGTTATTTATGTTTAGATAATTGACAAGGAATAAAGAGATCGAGTAAACCAAAAGAATAAAGAGATCAAGTAAACGACGAATAATAGAGCCGATGAACTAGAGATAGAATCAAGAAAACGAGTTACGAGAAACCGGAATCAAGGAAACCATTGTGTAGAGAAACTGAAAATATACCAAAACAAACGGAGAACAAGGATAAAGAAATAGACCATGTTATTGAAATTCAAAGAGAGTAAAAAGCGGCAACAGATAGAAAACTTAATACAGTAGCGATAGCAGAACCAATGATTACAACGAGATTAGAAAGTTTGGAAACAGAAGCTGAAAAATATGATAAATTAACGGAAAAGCTAACCGATAAAGGAAACAACGTGAAATCACCCGAGCTAGGAATTCCAATTCAGTTGAAAACAAGTACAGAGATGGAAAAACTCCGAGAGGAAATGAACCAAGAGTTGCCAAGTAAAAACACGGATAAAACAGAAATATTTTTGAGAGAATCAACAATGTACAAAATCGTACGAGATGAACCGGAAATGAAGGACCGAGAACCAATATCTTCAAGTTTAAAGAGGAATGTACAGGAGATGCATTCAAAAAAGAAAATGCAACAAAGAAGATTTAAATGGCGAAAAGGAAACTGGAAATTCGGAAATGAAAACAGTTGAAACAATAAGAGCTGAAACAAGGAAAACAGAAATCGTACGGGAAGAGAAATATTAACCACAATGGAAGAAAGAGTCGAAAGAGAAAATGAGCAAACTGAGTTAAAAGATCGAGTATCAGAACCAATGAAAGTAGTGATGGAAATAACGAGACAAACGAAAGATATTTACCCGCAAACAAATCAATATATTAAAAAAAAAAAAAAAAAAAACCATCACGAATTTGCGATATTCCAGTTAAGAGAATTCAAGACAGTAGAGGTAAATTTATAAAGTGTAATAATTATTTCAGGATTAACAACGTGAACTACAATCAAATATGTGATATCTATTCAAAAGAAGGATGCAGAACTGATCGAGGTTATCAACTAAAAAATTGCCAAGGATATGATAGAAGAGTTCGCACAGAATGAGAAGAAATGATAATCTGTTTTAATTGCAATTAAAGCAGTCATATGTCAAAGAATTGTCGAATGAGAAGAATTCAAGGTCAACAAAAACCAAACCAATTCAAGAAGAGTCCATAAAATAACCCAACACAAGAGGTCAGACATTTAAGAGATATGGCGATAATGAGTACAACAACAAGATTCGAGATTACAACCTGTTTTAACTGCAACCTAAACGGACATTTGGCTGAAAATTGTCCAATAGAGAGAAAATCGGGACAACCAAAACGAAAATTATAGTCAAAGTACACAAAGCAATCAAATACAAGAGAGTGAGCAATTAAGTGGTATGATTAAACGAATATCCGCAAACAATCAAAGACAACGAAGTAATACGAGGAGAAACAGGAATGATGTTCGATATTTATGAACCGGAAAATATTCGGAACAGCAAAAAGTCGTTATTAAAAACAGGATCAACTCTAAATGAGAAGGACAATAAAGGAAAAACGATGTTAAATTATATTATGATGTCGCGAGAAGCAAGTGCAATAGAGTTCGTTACGATAAATGCAATTCAAGAAGACATCGAAATAATAGGACAAAACTTAAGCCCAATTCTTGGAGCAATCGGGAGAGGATACGATAAAGCAGCAGCAAAACTGATCAAGTGGAGAAAAAGAAAATCTGATGACGAAATTATAGACGTAAACAAATTCGAAAGCAATGAAAATATATTACAAAAAAGAGCAATAAATTCCGGGTATGTATTACCAAGGACGATAAAAGCCCTGTTAAAGAGAGGAGAAATAAAATTCATGGACAATAAAAAAGAGCCTAGAAGATAACAAAGAGGGAGAAAACCGAGAGAGTAATAAAAGGCAAAATCCAGTAGCCTTCAAAGAAATAGGACAACAATCAAAGCCAAATAACGTAGACAATCAGAAAAGATCAAAAGATGAAGAAAACACAGACAAAATCTGTTGGAAACAAATGATGGACTCACAGAAAATTCAAAATCGAGAGAACAAAGCAAGTCAAAATATGAACCAATACCCAATAGCCAAGTGAGATCGATATATATCCAGTAATTGATGAGAGATGCGGAGGGATACGCACCTTGCGTAAAGACCCTGTGGAGATAAAGTAATAAACAGTTAGAAATGTGCATATAATTTATATAATAGATATGTTTATATAGTAATGTATAAAAGTAGTGTATAAATATTATATGGAATGAATATAATAATATCCGATAATATATAAAAGTAGTATATAAATATTATAGTCAAAGAGCGAAAACAAATTAGAAATCAGACGATGGGATAAAGAATATAGCGGAATGAGAAAGACATGTGATGTGATATTACGTTAAAATGGAGAAACAAATCAAATGGAAGCCAATCAAATATCAAGCAGTAAAGCTTAGTTAGATAGATGAGTGTAAAACAAGAATCAGATCAGGATCAGAAATTGAAATAAGCCGATTAAGAGGTACCGAAGCCATCAAGGAAATTAGAGACAAGAGTAAACTTGGAGAGAATCCAGAACAATCAGATGAAAGACGAAAATGAGAAACAACGAAAACAAAGTCATGATCGGAACAAGATAAAGCAGCAAAACAGTAAAGGAAGTATCAACACGAAACGAAAGCATTGAAGAAATAGATGAAATACCAAGTCAGTCAACAAAAAAAAGACGAGGGGGAATAATTTAACAAAAGACTGAATCAAGTAATGAGAAACTGGCGAATAACAACAAAGGGCAGCTAACTGAGAAACGAAATTTGTGGTGATTGAGTTAAAAGGAAAAACGACAAAGACAAAGAATTAAAACCAGTAAAGCTCAATATACAAACCTAAATGAATACAAAAAGGGTGGAAGAGACTATAAAATCAATTCGGGAATAAAGTAAGAAAAACAACCAACTGCAAGTGAAACTAGATGCAGCCAAACGAGACAAAATGAATATCACGGAATCGTAATTCCAAGCAAGACTGACGTGGAACAGCGGATATGAATAAGGAAAGGATCAGAAAACAAATCAAAACCAACTCAAAAATCAAAAACCAGATTACAAGAAAGATAAATCAAATCAGTAAAGAGAGAAGGCAAAGGGCAATGCCAACAAACGACAAGACAAAAGATGATGAGACTGAACTACAAAATGCACTCAATCAAAATGGAATATTGAAAGGATCTTGAAAATCGTAGTAAAGGCAAACCAAGAAGATAAGCGATGCAAAAATAAAGTTAATAGAAATCACAGAAACGAGAAACCAGATACGGTAATAAAAGCAACAGAGATAAAGAAAGGAGAGAAACAAAAAGTCAAACAACTACCCAAAAATCAAGAGAAAATAATAACAAGCCCTATTAAAGGAACCTGAAAATTGTTATAAAAACAAGGAATTCGAAAGCAGCATGATATTGGCGATGCGAAGGAGGATAGCAGTAATAAGCTCATATATACAACCTAGTATCCCTTAGAAAGATATCGAAAAACCCAACAATCAATCAATTGATGCAAAAATTACCTATAGCAAATATGCCGAGATATGAGAAACCCCAAAGGATACCAATCACGGACGGATCAATTCCTATTATACCCAATGGTCAAAGGATTAACACAAGAAAAACAGATCGTTCAAACCCTCAGAACTCTAGAAAATCAAATCGAAAAACAATAGAAAAAGGAAACACCCATCAAGGAAACGATATTAAAATAATCATGGATGATCTTTAGAAACCCTACAAAATAACAAAAAGAACCGAAAATCGAGAACAAACAGCCAAAATTGATAACTGAAAAGAAGAAACTCAGACCAACCTCAAAGAATCATGAATAATCTCGAACCGATCAATTATCATCAAACAATCGAGACTAGATAATATGATAACGGGTCAGCTATCCACAGAATCCAATTGAACACCACCCAGTTCAAGATGCAGAGAAACAATCAACAAACGAAAGTTAGAATGTCAATTTACAACTCAAAACCCTAAATAAACCAGCAAGAAAGGAGTCTTGAACTAAAAATTCTATCTATTCTTCTTATCTGAGATTCACTAAGCCTGCCAATCTTCCAAACAATCGGCATCTAATGAAGTCAATTCCCCAAACTAAACAAAATCTCAAAGTCAAATCGCACAACAGATATCGAATCGTCAAAATATCAGAACCTGCTGAAGAAAGTAATCAATCGGAAACCAAGAAACTCAAAGCATCAGCGAGACGAATATCCAAGTGACTGAATATTGAACTCATGATTAACAATGAACTAATGATTCTTAGACAATTAACTATTCTTTATGTGTGATCATGACCGGACTGTATGTCCTCTTTCACTTCATCTTGTAATCCGTATATTGATGTATACTGTATGATTATTTTTATGCATGTGGGTTTTAAGGTCACGACCATGTAGCTCGTAGACCCAATTGAATGGAAAATGTAAACTCTGCATAGTTCATAACTTAGATCTTTAAGAAATTGCGGGTCGCAATTTTACGGGCCCCGGAGTGTTTTATGTTGGGCCAGCACACCAATAGCCTTGAGAATTGTTTAAATGCATCAGTAATACAGCACGAAAACCCAGCACCAAGATAACTTAAAATACAATATACAACACCAATTAAACACTTTGAAATCTGAGAGAGTATAAATAAATATAAAATCAAAAACATAAAAATAAAATTAAAATAATAACAAAATGCACCAAGATTCGCACGATACCTACACAAATATAACAAGAAAACACAACAAATTCGACGAAATTGAAAAAATTAACAAAAGTTCATTAAAATGAAATTTAAATCGAAAATTTGAATTAGTAATAATTCAATAAAAATCTTAAATAAAAAATTATAAAAATAAATCAAAAAATAATAAAATTAACGAATAGAATTTACTAGAAAATCACAAGGTCGAATTTTGTTTTACTACATCAAATTTCACACGCGAGAAAAATAGGTATAAATACCGATGTGTTTTCACAAATTTTCAGTCTTATTTTCGGAGGAAAATTTCATTGCAGAGCTGTGTGGCTGGTTGTATGGCTGGTTGAGAGCCGTGCATTCAGGCAATTAACACGGGTAAGTGTTTTGCCTGAACACGATCACTCTCAACTGGTGCAATATTATTAGTTGATTTTTTCGAAGAGAATTGATGGGTAATTTTCTCAATTGAATTTATGTATGACTTTTCAGATCGAATTGATGGATGATTTTGTTTATGGATAATTTTGTTTTTCCAATTGAATTTATGGATGATTGTTTGAATCGAATTTGTGGGTAATTTTTTAATTGAATTTATGGATGATTTTTCAGATTAAATTTATGGATAATTTTGTTTTTCCAATTGAATTTATAGATGATTTATCGAATTAAATTTATGGGATTTTCGAAGTAAATTTTATGGAATGGATACAATGAATTTCAAATGTATGTAGCCGATGTAATATGCTGAATAAATATTTTATATCTACAGCCTTAGTGCATCGAAACTTTTATTCCAAATGCTATGGTAAATTATTATTTGTTATCCCTTTTCCGGCCCACAGCCAACACATAACGCAAGAAAGCAAAATCTACATAGTACAGATTCGTGTAAGTGCGTGGAAGATCGCCAATGATATGTACCCGTGAAGACTCAGCGTGCGGAACGCAGGAGTTGGAACGTCAATACTATCCGTACATAGGGGAAATTGGAGGGTAAATGAGTAGTTTATTGGCTGCTCCTTCATCATCCGTTTCCTGTAAAATTGACATAAATTTTTAACAACAATCGGCTCAAAATCTCTAACACCGAGTAGTCCAGTGGGCACTCATTAACTATGAAATGAACATAAATAGATCTTAAGGACAAAAAGAGGGAATGGGTAGCGGGGAAAATTGCGAAATCGTTGCAACAGTTAAAATGAAAAGCCATCGGCAAAAGATTAATCCGAACGACCAAAATCATGAAAATAATGTTTTAATAAGAATTAAATAGATTAATTTGAGTTGAGGCGGAAAATATGGCGGGACGCTGCTCAGATTTTCCGAACTAATTCAAATACTTAACAAAAATAATAACGTAAAAATGGAATGCGTAAAATAAGGGCGGAACGCTGCTCAAATTTTCCGAGTCAATGAAAATACTTTGTCGAAAACTGTAGAATAGGGATGAACCGTAAAATAAGGGCGGAACGCTGCTAAAATTTTCGAATTTACAAAAATACTTTATCGAAAACCGAAAAATATAGATGAACTACGGCTAATGTTGTATATCAATAAACAATTTTTAACGCTGAGGAATAAGGAAGGATCCCTACAAAATCTTAATAAATATAACGATAATGATAAGGGTAATGGTAATTATAATAATAATAATATTGATAATAATAATAATGATAATGATAATAATAATAATAATAATAATGGTAATAATAATAATAATCAGGGTATTTGTAGTAATGATGATAATAATTATGATAATAATAATAGTAGTAATAATCATAGTAGTAATAACAATAAATATAATAGTAGTTCTAGTAATAGAAATAATAATAAAGGTAATATATATAGTGGTAACAATGATAATGCTAGTAATAATAATGGGAAACATTGTAGTTATAATAGGGATAAAGGTGAAAGATATAATGTGGGTGTATTTAACATAACAAAGGGTGTACAGGCCAAAGAATAATCTTCGACATGGACAACAAGAAGAAGGACTATGAGAATAGAAATAACAATGAATGATATGAGAGTATAGGTTAACATTTGAAGGAGATAGGAGAATAATGGGACCTAAGAATCAAAAGCGAGCACAGGTCTTCTATCGACAGCTCGTGAACCCGAGGGTTGTCCGAGCAACTACAGTACTAGCACATGGTACTCAATTTTTGCGGGCAATCCACCACTTGAACACATTACCAACGTTGCTTAGCAACGGGTGCCAAGTGGATCAGAATCATTTTGTATGGCGTTACGAGGGCAACTAGAAGGATAAGCAAGATTTGAAACCCTGTAACCCACCAGTATTATTATTATTATTGGTGGGTTACAGGGTTTCAAATCTTGCTTATCCTTCTGGTTGTCCCAGTAACGCCATACAAAATGATACTAATCGCCACTTGGCACCCGTTGCTAAGCAACGTTGGTAATGTGTTCAAGTGGTGGATTGTCCGCAAAAATTGAGTACCATGTGCTAGTACTATAGTTGCTCGGACAACCCTCGGGTTCACGAGCTGTCGATAGAAGACCTATGCTCGCTTTGCTCTGTCCCTCATGATCGTTCAAGATTAGGTTCTTATCTGCCTGCGGAGAGATGAAATTAAGGTTGAGTAACATGATGCGAATGTTTGGCATATAAATACATCAACGGAACAAATTAAATTAAGAACACGACTACTCTATTTATTTAGCAACGCGCGCAATGTTTACAGGTTACTGATTTTGAAGCTGGATTGCTCGACGTCGGGCCCGTTCCTTACGTCCCGGTCGACGATTGTTTGCTGGAGGGATGGATTGTTTCACTGGTTGGGTGTTCTTCTGCGACATCTGGGTTGGGGCGAAGACGAGCGGATATGTTACCGCTTCCCCCTCCCGGCAGACTGCTAGGGCGACTTCGAGTCCCCGAATTTGCGTGCGCAGGCTCTGGTTGAGCTGTCGCTCCTCTGCCCAGCCTTTCTGTGCTGCGGTCAGGCGGTGGTAGAGTGTTTTTACCTTTTCTGGTTCCCTCCAGGTTGCTTTAATCTGTTGTATTTCGCGGGTTAGTTGAATAATCTGCGTGTGTAATTCCGCGTTTGTCTGTCTCGCGTGGTTCAATTCAGATTGTAAGATTTGTAAGGAAGACATTACTACAATCAAATAGATGATGTTAATTTATTATTGATCAAGTTATATAATTGTTTATTTCGTTAAACAAAACACGAATAACTCTAGCTATAAGAAAAGAAATAACACGTAAATTTCTAATATTTTAAATCAATTACTACATAAAGTCTATCGGTGTTGGTTTACTCGTCCGGACAATATCTCTTCAGGCTCCGTTTGAGAGCCTCAACGGTATAGGGTCTTCTGGTGTCTCGAACTGGGTGAGGTGGATAGGCGACTGCAATCCGCCCGGCAAGGATGTCTTCGACCACGTTCGCAAGGTACATCCTTGCCTTAACCACCTGTAAATCTACCTGCTCCTGCACCCTTTCCCATTGGGTGAGGAGGTCCTGTGCGTGCAGGTATGTCTCCTCAGCTGGATATTGCCGTTCCGAGAGACATGATCGTTGCAACTGGTCGAGTATTCTCAGGGTCGGCGGGACTCCTGGCTGTTCCTGTCTGGCGGTCTCTCGACGGGTAGTTCGTTTGGGCGACATGTCTAAACATTACTAGTATTAGGTTCGATTGATTTACCATTCTAAGTTATTAGCAAGCAGATAGTGTCTATGTTACTAGTAAGGGTGTCATACGCGTGACCATTGCCTTCCTTTACGCTATGGACGTTAATAATCAGGTTGGGTTAGTTTGCGGGTCTAGTTCTCTAAGGTGCACTCCTTTATGGGGAAAATATATAATTAATCATATGGATGAGATAACCTGATGTTTAACTTATTCGATATATGCATCTTAACATTAAAATTTTTCATGTAGGCGGATACTCGTACATTGACTTAAGGGAACTTGTACATTGATTTAAAGTTTGTTTACTAACTTTAATTACAGTTGTTCGAACTTTAAGATTTAGGCCGGACGTTGATCCGAGATAACTTAGTCGCGTGTAGGTGTATCCTGGTGGGCGAATGATTTCCGGCGGATTTTACCGTTACCACTTAAGCGGTTGACTAAAGGTGATTTACATTGTTTACATCCGGTGATTGTATTATTCGTGTCATATTTTCAGAATTACTGATCAAATGTTCGCCTACACTCGATTATCTCAATTTCCGGTAAGTTATTTCGTTGACTAGTTTGAATGTACTTTACTAATAAATTTTAGGAAAGCTTCTACGCTTACCGAGATTTCCAAGTCGATGCGATACCCTTCTGTTGGAATAACTTCGCTATGTGGAACTTCATTTGTTCAATAATGTGATATTAATACAAATTTTCGCTTATCTCAAACTTTGGTTTTTTCAATTACATTAATTTAATTTACGTAAATATTCATTCACTTTACCTCTAATCAATTTGCTATAAATCCTGAATTTACGATGATTGAAGAAACCTATTTTATAGATTTATAAATTATTCTAGTTCTAATTAAGAGATTGTATTATCAGTAATAAATATCGACATCTGTTATTCCGATTTCTAATAGTCTTCCCTAGGCTATTTGGATCAACTATTATTTTAGCCCACAAAGTTATTTTAATGCTAATGGTTTTAAATCCGTGAATTCAGTTTTACTTTAATTCACATTTTTACGGTTATTCAATTCATCTCTAATCTTAATCTATGAATTACTTTAATCCACTAATCATAGCTCGTTAAGGAACTTATTTTATTTATTCTTATTCAACATTTTACTTTACCAGAACTAGATTATTTGGGTTTTACTCAATAGCTATTTGAACTAGTTTAATCATTTTTACTGTTATCAATAAATTGATTCAATTTAATCAACGATATTTTTAGTTTTATTCATTTTAATTTTAATCGATGATTTGATCTAAACACTTGATTCTACCCAATCACTTCTTCAATTTTATCAAAATGAATTATTAGTGAACTACGTGTCGTTACATTAATTTGAATCAGCAATTTAATCAAGGGATTCCATACTTTTATTCGAGAATCATTTTACCTTTAATTGATACGTTTCTTTATTTGAAATCAATGAATTCGATTCTTAATTGCTTTCATTTTTATCGGGAGTTGATTTTTGATTAGATCGATACATTACTCGTTCTTACTCAAAGATCAGATTGCTTTTATTGAAATGAATTATAATAATTTAATTGATGAAATTATTTGCCATTACCCTAATCAATAATTTACGAGCATTTAAATTATCTTTACCCAATATTTACTTTACTTTTTAGCCATAAAACAATTTACTTTTACAATCAATGGTTGCTTTAAATTTTTTTCAATAATCTCAATTTAATCGAATTCAATGATTCCCAATAAATTTTATTTATTTCAAAATGTTAATCCAAAATAGTTATAACAACGATTTCAGTTAATTTAACCCAAGTACCCTTTCCCTTCAATAGGCCTTAGACGCATATTGTGTTCATATTATATTTACTGAGTGCCCACTGGACTACTCGGTGTGATAATTTTAAGCCGTGTGTAATATAATTTTAGGTCGATTTTACGGAATTGAGAAACGAGGAAGCAGCCAGAGACTTCTTCCTTATTTCTCGCTTCAGCTATAGGGATAATATTGACGTTACGACCGCTGCGTTGCGCACGCTGAGTCTTCACGGGTACATATCATTGGCGATTTTCCACGCACTTACATGCCTCTGTACTATGTAGATTTTATTTACTTGCGTTATGTGTCGGCTGTGGGCCGGAAAAATTTCGACATTTTAATTTAGTTTATGAAAAAAATATATATCAAACAATTTATGTATATTAATAATATTTATTAGTTAGGACAAAATAACAGAATTACCCTTCATAACCATTCCAAAAATTTTCATACAATAGCATAAATTATCATAACAGAAAGCATAAATGCCTCTCTCCCCACGTCGACACCAAGCAGAGCTCTACCGAGATGCAATGGACGTGACGTGGAAAGAGGGTTCCAACATAAATATTTCTCACCTAAAATCAGTTGAATTAGTCCAAATAGCTTGAAAAATAAGGTTTTAAAATAGTTTCACAACGATTTGAAAATAAGATTTCAAAATAGTTTACAAACGATTTCAAATGGTTTGAAAAATGGTTCTAAAATGGTTAAGTTAAATGTGAAAATGGATCAGTATTTATACCTATTTTTCTCGCGTGTGAAATTTGATGCAGTAAAACAAAATTCGACCTTGTTATTTTCTAGTAAATTCTATTCTTTAATTTTATTATTTTTTGATTTATTTTTATAATTTTTTATTTCGAATTTTTATTGAATTATTACTAATTCAAAATTTTCGATTTAAATTTCATTTTAATGAACTTTAATTGATTTTTTCAATTTCGTCGAATTTGTTGTGTTTTCTTGTTGTATTTGTGTAGGTATCGTGCGGATCTTGGTGCATTTTGTTATTATTTTAATTTATTTTTATGTTTATTATTTTATATTTAATTCTCTTATTTTCTTATAATTTATAGGGTTTAATTGGTGTTTCCAGGTTTATTTAAATTGCATGTTATTTTTGCGTGTGTGTTTCTGATCCATTTAAACATTTCTCAAGGCCGTTTACGTTGTGGCCCAACATTATTATTATTATTATTATTATTATTATTATTATTATTATTAGTATTATTATTATTATTAGTATTATTATTATTATTATTATTATTATTAGTAGTAGTAGTATTATTATTATTATTATTATTATTATTATTATTATTATTATTATTATTATTATTATTATTATAATTATTATTATTATTATTATTATTATTATTGTTGGTCGTACGGGGAATCTATTCTTAGCACATCCGTACATCAGTGTCATACATATCCTCTCTAGGCTCTAGGGTGGTTTCTTCCCCATACGACGCACGATTTGGATAAACTGCTGCGTACCCATGACCGAAATCGTGTTGGTACTGTACTCAACAGCCGAATGCCATTCGAGCAGGTGAGCGCTATCGCTAGCACTACTCCTCGAAGGACCTTCGTTCCCAGTCACTTGCTGCTGATAGAAGGTCTTACGCCCTTTACTCTAAAGTCGTAGTATCAATGAAACCTAGCCTTACCTCTTTCCTGAGTCGACAATCGTGAGAGTTCCTCTCAGTAGTTATTGTTATTATTTGCACTAACCCTTCCCTTGTAATCCCTTTCCATAGATTAGTACCCGTGTTTTATTAATACTAATTGAATAAATTTATATTTAAAATTAATATTACAAAATTTAAAATTCAAAGATTTTATTCATATACATAAAGAAATATATAACAGGAGTGATACACAGAACTATACAGAAATCAAGACGGACTATATACTCATTGTCAAAGCCTTCGAAGATAATTCATCATCGCTACGATAAAGTTCGGGCAAATTGAACAGAGATGAAAACAGATTGACTTGTACACATATTTCACTCATCCGCATCCATATCGGTGGGGAAGCATCGACGTTTCGCCGGGCGATATGGAGGAGGATTGATGTGGATGTTAAAGTCGATTCGGGAAGAAGGTCCCGGTTCATCTGGCAGAGGCAAGCGTTCCGGTAATCTGCCCGTTAGGACCGCTATTTCATCGGGATCTAGCATCAACCGTTCTAATGATCTATTTACTGTTGGAGTTTCGTCTACCTCGTCTACTAGGTCTATGTGGATAGACCTGGCTGGAGAGTGGAGAACGACGATAGGGGCGTAGATTATGTCTGCTTCCATATCAGGGAATTCGAATTCCTGATACGGGGGTGGCAGGTCCTGTATCGAGTACGGAGCATTAGATGGCTCTGTCGCGCTGAAGAGACTCGCGGCTCTACGCCGTTGTTCGCGACGGCGACGGTTGCGATTCAGTCGACGTCTGGCGGCTCCTGAGCGTGGTTCGGCCACGGGAGTTTGAGAAGATTCGGCGATCACTGGTGTCGGGGTTGAGAGGGTTACAGGAGGTGTCTCCAGGGAAAGATGCTGTGCCGGAATAATGTTCAGGTTCCGGGCCAGGACACTTCCCGGAATGCGAGCACGGAGTTCAGCGTCCGTGAAAATCTGTCGGAGCGTTGTTCCTTGCTCCTTTATTAGAATTCGCTGTCCGCGGGACTCGATAATCAAATCGTCTCTCACCCGAGACAGACGAGAGATTTTTTGGTACAATTTCTTGGCTGCATCCGGCGAAAGCCAAGTTCCTTTTACTTTCTGGTATTTTTTCTGATGAGCTGCGTGTTCTTCTTCCAGTTGCTCTAATCGCTGTCGAGTAGCGATAATCGATGGGGACAACCTTGGGATCCTGGGTAGATTTGTAGGGCTGGTCATCTAAAATGTGAAGAGTGACTAAAGATAGGATCATTTTCCTTCTTGGAGGAGTTTCTATACTTATCGGGTGAAAGCAGAGTTGGAGTCAAAGGTTTAGTTTTATACATAATGATATTAATACGATAATATTAATGATATTAATACGATAAGATTGTTAGAGAGAGGAAGACTTGGACAGCATTTATGGTACTAAAGTTGGTCATAGTTATTTATTAATGATGATTTTATCGTTAGTAATCCTACTTTAGTGGTATAGTCAATAATTCCTTTTAAAAATCGCAGTGAATTTACTGATGACCGATAATAATAATGATAATAATAATAATATTAATAATAATTATAATAATAATAATAATAATAATAATAATAATAATAATAATAATAATAATAATAATAGTAATAATAGTAATAATAATGATAACAATAATAATAATAATAATAATAATAATAACATTATCGATGATAATCACGATAATGATTTTAATAATACGGTAATAAACTTTTAGTAATTAAGAGTGTCAATATTATTAGTAATAATGGTAACATTGTTAATAATAATAATAGTATTAATAATAATAATAAAATTAATGTTAGTACTAGTAGTAATCAACATATCGACGATGGTAATAATAATTATCCATGTTAATAATACTGCTGGTAATGTAGGTGTTACTACCAATGAGACTGATGGTATTAATGCCAGTGGAGATACTCTGCATACTGATAGTAGTCAGGGTGGAATATCAACGGTTTCGAACGCCAGTAATAGTCGTGCTTATGGAAATTCGCGATCTGTGCTAACAGAGACAAAATGACGTAATCATTTGGATGACAAAGCTATCGCGATTAACTGCGGCAATTGGTAACGATTATGTCATCGATCGGTGAAAGAGAAAACATCCATAATACAATTCTAAAACCAGTCAGCACACTGAAATGAGTGGAATTATTATGGGCTATCATGAAATTGGGCGTTGTTAGTGACAATATTTTAGATCTCCCGTGGTCATCAATGGAATTTTATGGATCGATCAACGAATATATGATTTTTAGCTATCAAGTAACGTGATTCGATGTCATTAGGGAATCTTCCCTCTATCGGTCGGCTAAGTTATGACAGTAGGATTCGCCAGTATTGTGCTAGCTTGTGCATGTTCAAAAATAGACCCGAGATGTCTAATTCTAACTACAATGTCAAACCAGTAGTAGTTATCTATATTTAATAGTCAGTTAGTCGTGGTTTCGTCTCGTAACTCATGAATATTTCGATCTGTGGCCTTATTTAGTTGGAAATAATTGGTCACGTGATCTCTAATCTTCAGGTCGATACTTCTACTATTCGGGAGATCGAATGCGACAAGATAGGCATCGTCGCCTTCAGAGCTTAACGGTTCAATGAAAACATCTCCATCTACTTTTCCAATTCGCGGATAAGAGAATTTGGATGTCTATATAGATGAAGTTAAAAATCCGTTATCGCGTACTATATCGGTCGTTTCTCGTCTATGAACCTGAATATGCGGATGAGTATCCATACGGTTATGTGGATGTGTAGCTATTAATGGTAATTAATATTTCTTTTCTGGAATTTGATAAATAAAAGTTCTGACACCTTCGATGTTGTTAAATTTTTACTATTATTAATTATTAGATTACTTTTTACTCGTTCTTATCCCTTCTACCCGGTTATACTCATCGTATTTTTCGAGGCAACCATAAAAATTGGTCCTATGAGATCGCTACGCGACCTGTCCTAATTCCCTTACCTGTGGTCGAACTTCCCATAGTTTAAAATTCTGCTCGTTCCGGCCACTTTTCAGTAGCCGCTACGAGGCGTTCAACGATGCACTGCGTGGAGGTCCTGTGCACATGGCCAGACCCTACTGCGTACGACCGAGGTTTCAATGGAACACAACCCACGAGCGCAACTAGGGAACTTAATCCACCAGTCGGCACGCGATCCGTCCCATCGATAGCTATTGATATACATGTAGTAAATAAAGATTTTAAGGGGCCTCGTATATTATGAATATGACAAAGCATGTAAAGTTAAAAATCGTAAGCAAGGCATTTAAACTTTTACTAAAGCATATAAAATTACATAAACGAAAATTTTTACACAATAAAAAGGTCCTTACTCTCAAAAGTTTGTTGCGAATAGTTTGAATAAACGTGAAATTGTAAAAAGCATAAGTTAAAAATAATGAAATTTGCCACTGTATTTATACTATTTTCGTGCGTGTGTGCGACCAATGAGCGATTTTTCGCCATTTTTAGGGCTTTTTAATTATTTTATTAATTTTAAACTATTTTTATTATTTTTTGTGCATTTTTCTCTTTTTTTTGGTATATAATTTATTTTATAGTTAAATTTTATTTCTATTATTATTTCATTATAATATTATTTTTAGCCCTCATTATTTGTTTTTCTGGTCGCCACTTCTGCCTGTGTTTTTTCTAAACCTTATTTTGCAAGGTTTTGGCAGTTTATTTTATTTTTCCTATGTTTCTCTCTGCAGCTGTAGGCTTTTTAGTGATTTTATTTAATTAATTGTTTTATTTTATTTTTGTTATATTTTTATTTTGTTTTATTTAATATGTTTTACATTAATTTTTGATATCTTCTTGCGGTGCGTGCTTATATTCAGTGACTCGTTCCATTACTTTTATTTTTTGTTTTAATTTTAGTTTTTAATTTTTGTTTAAGTTGTGGCTCTGAGCCCAACATTATTATTATTATTATTATTATTATTATTATTATTATTATTATTATTATTATTATTATTATTATTATTATTATTATTATTATTATTATTATTATTATTATTATTATTATTATTATTATTGTTATAATTACCATTATCATTACTGTTATATCATTTATCATTACGTCTATTCCTATTATTATTATTATTATTAAATTTTTAGTAGGGAATCGTCCTTAATCCCTAGCTTTGTGAAAATACTTTACTTATATAAAAATTTAGCCGTACTCCATCCTTATTTTACAGTTTTCGACAAAGTATTTTTGTTATTTCGGAAAATTTTAACAGTGTTCCGCCCTTATTTTACGGTATTATCATGAATATTTTAATTATTCTCGAAAATTTGCTCAGCGTTCCGCCCATATTTTCCGTCTCAACTCAACATAATTTGTTTAGTTCTTACATATTATTTAAAATTTTCCTTTTTGTAATTTTGGTCGTTCGGATTAATCATTTTCCGATGGCTTTTTATTTTAACTGTTGCAACGATTTCGCTATTTCCCCCGCTACCCTTTCCCTTCCTTTGTCCTTATGATCTATTTATCTTCATATTAGATTTAATGAGTACCCACTGGACTACTCGGTGTTAGTGATTTTGAGCCGATTGTTGCTTAAAATTTTATGTCGAATATATCGAAATTGAGTGCAAGAAAGTTGAGCCAAAAGACTCACCCTCGAGTTCGTTCTCGAGTCTCGCTTCCATAAGCTTGTGATCCAATACTGTTTTTTCTGTTAAAAAACGTAAGAGTTTTTTAAGAGAAAAAGTGATCCCTCACAAGTGTTAAAATTCTGCAAAAATGAATTGGTATATATACCTGTTCTGTGACCCTAAACTTGCGTGTTAATTTTAGTGCGATAAAACAAAATTTGACCTTGAAATTATTTGTGCTATCTAATTTTAATTTTATTATTTTCTTAATTTAATTTGAAAATTTATTTCTTAAATTTTTAATTAGATTTATTCAACCAAAAATATTTTATTTTAACTCATTTAATTCATTAATTTTTTACTTTTACATAAATTGTCATGTTTCGGTCAAATCTTTGTGTTATTCTGTTATTTTTCTGTTAATTTCGTGCCGATCTTGATGCATTTTGTTATTATTTTAATTTATTTTTATGTTTTTGATTTTATATTTTAATTATATCTTTCTCACATTTTAAGGTGGTTTATTTGATGTTTTATGGGTATGATTTTAAATCTGCATGTTGTATTTGCGTGCTATTTTCAATTCATTTAAACAAAATTCAGTCCTGGCCCAACATTATGTTGATTTGTCGTGTGAAATGTTAGTCACTTATCTCCTTTGCTTTTAACTACAGTGGCTTGACAACCCGAACAAAACATTCGATTTTACAACTTCATTCTCATCGCTAAGCAACGTTGATAATGTATCAAATGGATGGATACTAGCCAAAGTGAGATCACAAAAGCACGAATGCTAAAGCCCTGTTGCGTGTTTGGGTCCACGGACTACCGATAAAAGAACTTGTATTTCACTAAAATTTATTAACCTTTCACTACATCTTTAGCTTACAATTGCTAACGATTCAAAAATTATTTTTGAATGCGGGAAGAGTGTCAGCTTGTCTCTCTCTCTCAGCCACACACATACTTAAATACAATGAAAGCTCTATATAAGCAACTCATATGAACCAATTTTAATAAAAAAGTTTCTTATATAGAAAAGTTACTTATAAGGAAAAAAGAAGTATAAAACACTTACCACGTAGAAAATATTTCTACTTATTTCTTTTACTACTTCAGGTGTGTAGAATTAATAAATTTAGTATTTTTGCAAAAGAAAACAATTTAACATTGTATAAACGTAGTTATTCATTTTGTTTTTAAAAATTAAATAATCAAATTTTAATAAATATTTGGTTTAATACGGCACTAATTGCCTAAACAAACAAAAATAATTACATATATTTTTTCATAAAAGCCTTTTCTCTTATTCTTTAAAACAAAAGAACCTCATTGCAGGGTAAGTCATTTTATTTTGCCCATTCTTCACCAAATTAAAAGAATTTATAACATCATCGATGTTTTTATTAATGTCATCCGACATTTTCCCACTTTCTTCAGCAGAAGCAGTTTCATTTTCAAGCCCTGGATTTTCTTCAAGGTCAAATAAATGATGACTTGCTTGTCTCACTTGCTCAATCCAAAATTTCAGTATCAGCCAAGTTACAATCATTAAATATCGAATTATACAATCTTGGCAGGTGAATATCGTCTTCTTCTGAAAAGTGATCAGAATGAATTTTGTATTGAATTTCATCACCTGACGGGAAAAGGTGTTTAAATGAATTTTGTATAACTGACACAGGGATTTCATTTCAGACCTGCACCACTAAATAAACAACATCTTTCAAATTTATATTTTTAAGTGCTGAAACTATTCCACCTTCTGCATCTATGGTGGCAAGACATGTTTGTAAATATTTTCAATAGCGTTGTTTTAGTGATTTTATCACATATCACATTTTGATCTAGTGGTTGCAATAAGGACGTATTATTAGTGGGGGAAAACATAACTTTAAAATTCGGGTTACTGTAAAGTTATCCCCAGACCCATGGTAATTTGCATAATATAATTAGAGAAAAGCCTTTACTGGAAGGTTTTTAGATTCCAAGTGTCGAGTTACTGAAGGTATAAATATTTCATTAAACCAGTCGCTAAAAAATGTATAAGTTTGCCAGGTATTTTTATATGATTTGTAATATAATAGCAAGTTCATATTTTTAAAGCATCGAGGAGATTTTGATTTGCCTATCATCATCAAATCTAATTTATGAGTACCTATAGCGTTTACGCATGGCATAATTGTTACTCGTTCCTTCATTGCTTTTCTTCCACCAGCGGATTTTTCAAAATTTGAAACATTAATTTTATTGGGCAAGCTTATGTATTTGTTCAGGCAAAAAGCCACTTTCAGCAATATAATTTTTAAATTTATTTTTAAATGAATTAGCTAGCTCCATTTTTTACAATTTAAAAGTTATTCATTGTGGACAGCTGAGTTTACTTCCAAAACGGCCTAAACTTAACTCAATAATTTACCTTTAAAAAGTAAGTTGGTTATACAGAACAGTTGAACTCAAAAAAGTTAATTGTATAGAGGTTGCTTATAAAGAATGTTGCTAATAGAGAGGTTGCTCATGTTGTTCTAAAACTAAGGTTTTAAAGTTTTTTATTCATCTGGCACGACATCCGATAACGATGAGGCGCGCAAAGTCCAAATGCACGAAAAATCATAAAATATAGACTATTTAACATTAAAACATACAAAAAGCATAAAAAAGGATGAAAAGTGCAAAAAATATGTAAAAAAAATAAAAACATTTAAAAAGAATTGAAAATCATTAAAAACTAACAAAATTAACCAATTTCATCCCTTAAGCTCCAAATCCATCGAAAACGCTTATATTCTAGAAAATAACTATGAAAATTAAGCCTGAAATATAATTAGAAACATTAATTAAAAAGAATCACGAAAATCTGTAAACCAGGAGAAAAGTGATGAAATATGGTAAAAACGTGTAGGCGTTTTGTTTTACCGCATCAAACCATGCATGTAAATCCCTTATATAAGTCGATGCCAGATCGACATAAATTAATGCTATTTCTGAAAAGAATTAAAACATTTTCAAAAATTTTCAAAAATTTCTAGAGAACAGAGCATTTTATTTTTGTTATATTTTTGTTATATAAATCAATAATCGATATGCCGGAATAAATTAGCTCTCACCCTGAGTAGTGGTGTAAAAGTAAGAAATTCCGTTTCTATTTTAAAAAAGAATTTCTTACTTAAATCAATAAAATTGAAAACTCTAAATTTGGGATTTTAACGGGAATGGGTAGCGAATTTAATAGTTTTGACAACATTTTGATTGGAACAATATTATTAGGACCTTTTACATATGTCATTTGACCACAAACTTTGTAAAATCCATAATATGAACAAAAATCCATCAAAAGTCGATGAAACTCAAATATCTATCATTATTTCACGAGTATATTTTTATAATAATATCAAAATCATAATCGTAAATGTTTCAAATCGATTGTTGATTTATTTGAAACACATATATAATATTTTAGTGAGCAAAAATCAAATTATGACGCTGGATGTCGAAAAGTTTCGACGAGACGTGGCCTACTACCACGATAAGACTCTGGAGAAAGTCAACGAGCCGAGGCAATGATCCGACGGTGCCGCAGAATGGAAGAAACTTGGACGTGGCTGGAACAAGAACAGAAGCTAACCCAACACAACGACGTATTAAAAACAGTATTCCAAGATGGCCGTAGAGTTAGAGGAGGTAAAGAAAGAAAATCAACAGTTGTAACTAAAGAGACCATTCGGAACGAGATTGGCTACCACCCATCTACCGCAAACACCACTTGCATCGATCAAACATTGATCTCTTCATGTTCAAATCAAACTATCAATATGGACCACAATGTTGGCAAGCTTAAAATTAATAAAAGTCGTCCCAGTAAAGCCGAGAGAGAGACGCCGGAGATTGAAGACGGCTAGACTAATGGGACAAATGACAATTTAAAGTTAAAGAGGAAGATAGGAGGAAAACGGCATTTTCAGACGGTTAAGGCCTGTATGAGTTTAATG
The DNA here is from genome assembly GCA_022537955.1 of Schmidtea mediterranea. Taxonomy (NCBI): domain Eukaryota; kingdom Metazoa; phylum Platyhelminthes; order Tricladida; family Dugesiidae; genus Schmidtea; species Schmidtea mediterranea. Next base: position 266,132,481 of record CM039679.1, on the reverse strand, counting down.
TGCTACCTTTCGGATGAACAGGAGCACCGGGTACATTTCAGAGGGGTATGAACTTTGTTTTGCGTGACATCCCGCACGCATTAGTATTCATCGACGACATAATAATATTTTCTATTAATTTTCACGAACATTTGAAAGGTGTGGAAACGGTATTCAAGCGATTATTAGACGCGAACTTAAAAATAAAGTCGTCAAAGTGCGAATTGGGCAAATCAGAAGTTGTGTATGTGGGTCATATAATTTCAAGACGAGGTTTGCAACCAAATCCAGAAAACGTGAAGTAAGAGTATCAATTCCGCTCATTTTAGGCATTGGTTCCAACAAGAACCTGGACTCTGGTTCTGTTGTACTTTTCACTATCCCTCTCCGAAAATATCTTTGCTCGGGTCTGCCACCGTTGCTATTGTCATTATGAGCACTATTTTTGTTTTCCGATTGACATAAAGATTCCTCACTTTTTTAATCATTTTTTAACTGTGCTTTTACTTTTGCCATTTCTTTGTATTGATGATTTGTAATAAAGAACCTAGCCACAAAAGGAATACACCCAATAATCAATTTCCATGACAATCAGGAAATTACATATATTTGATGGGCTGACAATATCTGTGATACTATTACCTTTATTTTTACTACAATTACATATATTCAAATTAAACTAAATTTGGATTTGTAAACACCATTGCCATACGATTTCGGAGAATTTATTTGTTTAACTTGCAGTCATTTAAGATCATTTCTCGATATACATTTTCCATGATGTTTTGACTAAAATGAATTAAATAATCAATTTTGTTATTAAAGTAATGAGTTAATTTTATATCGCCAATATGAATTTAACCTTTGCTTCTTGAATAATCTTCCTCAAACCACAAACAGCTTTGTAATTTGTTGCATAAACCATTCAGCTACATTTACTAGTAATATCCTTTTTTATAAATCGCATACCATCTGCTGGTAAAGTTGACATTAGAACTTTACTGGTTTGTCTAGTCTACACTGGGGTTGTCTTAAGTGTATTATTAAATTTATAGTTTGCATTAAAACTATCATGTTTTTCTCTAAACTGTTCTCCAATTAACTCTTAAAATATTTGGTTTTCAAATGTGCTAAATTGCATTTATTTGTTTCAACATTATAGACAAGGATTGATTCTCCAGTTTGACAATTTATCTGTCTCATATTTCAAAATGGGTGTGTTTGTAATTTGCCTGTATCATCATCATAGCTCTTTCAAACTCTTTTTGTTTCCATAAGTCAGAAAATAGATATCGCCGATAATATTTGATTTTTACAAACACTAGTTTTGAGGTTAATGTCGATTACAACCGTAACAGATCTTTGATTTAGATTCGCATGTCTGGTAACTTTTATGGATTGATTAAAATAATCGAAAGTCACTCGATTTGTTTCATTTATTATTCGTATCGTATGTTGATCGGAATGAATCTTGACCCACTGATTGTCGCTATCTTTCCGTTTTCATATACGAATTTTTCTTAATAATAAATTAGGACAGTATATGTCTGAAACAATTTTAAATCAACATACTATATATATGGCTTCCTGCTATTTAATATATCTATAGCATGGTGTTTGAAAACCGTTTTTACTTGCTGGGATTCCCGAGGTTCCCAATGCACATTAATCCCGTTAAGTACTGGTTCAATTAATACTCGGTTCCATTATTTTTTTGTCCAAATATTGATACATATAATATTTTGTATTTTCGTATTGTTAAGTTTTGAATTACATTGTGCAATTAACCAGGGATATTCGTAATTCATTCTCAAGTGATGAGCTACATTGCTATTTTTTTGTAGCGTAATTTTATTGGAGGTTTAAAAAAATCCAATAGACCACTTATTTTGACTTCATCGGCCATTCCACAATGATAAATCCATACAATTTGAGTACATGTTGAGTATATACTAATTTTCTGTAACAATGGCACGGTTTTAATTGCATAAGATGGAAGAATAGTTAAGATGAAATGTTAATCAAAATATCGTTATCTCCCATAAATTCAGTTTGGTATCTTTCTTTAATATTAGTTGTATTAACTATTCCTATAAATGTTAAAAAGACAGCCGACATCATTAATCCTTTTTGAGATCGTAGAGTGCATTTATGGGGTGGTCTCTCTACTATTTTAGATTACGCTAGTTTACATCTATTCACATGTACTACTATGGGATCCTCATTTTTATGTTTTTGTATATGTAAGTTTTCGTTGATTACTTTAACTACTTCATATGGTCCTTTAAATGGTCTTGCTAGTTTTGTTGTTTTACCTTTGCCTACTTGTAAAGACATAAGTCTAACCTTATCTCCCACTTTAAAAGTATGGGGTTTACTTGTCCTATCGTAATCATCTTTATATTACTCTTGCCTAAACTTGACTTTTAAATTAGCTACCTTATAAACCTCTTGCATTCTATCTTGCATTAATGTCACATATTGTGATACTCGCGGTTCGAAAATTGTATCTATTGGCGTTGCAGGTTCTCTTAAAAACTTTGAAAAATATGGAGAATATCCTGTTGTTTCGTTTGGTGTTATATTATGGATGTATGTGCATTGACTTATGTATTTGTCCCAATCATTTTGATTTTTTCCCACAACAACCGCTGATCTACTGGGAAGTGTGCCATTAAAATTTTCTACTAATCCATCAGTTTGAGGATGGTAAGCTGTTGTATTAATTTTATGCATGTAGAACATATTAGCAACCATTTTGATGGTTTCACTCATGAATGTTTTTCCTTTATCTGTTAATAACTTTCTCGATGAGCCGATTTTAAAAACAATTTTCTCTACAAGTAGTTTAGCTACTGTTTCAGCTGTTTCATCTTTCGTAGGGAATGCTTCTGTTCATTTGGTGAAATAGTCGCTAAAAACTAATATATGTTTATTAACCATTAATAGTGGTAGGCAACTTGCATAAAAAATCCATAGCGCATAGCTCCATTGGCGATGTTGTACCTGGGATTGGGTGTAAAGGTGCTTTTGTCTTTGTCCTTGTATTTTTTCTAGTTGCGCATATTGTACATGCATTACACCATCTCTTAACATATTTTTTTTAAGTTATCCCAATAATAATTTTGTAATAATCTACTTGCTGTCTTTCTACTCGATAAATGACCCCCTAGAGCACCATCATGATATTGTAACAAAAGAATTTGCATTAATTTTTGTGGTACTAATATTAACTGTTTTCCACTAAAATACTCAATAACGACTAATTTTTTAGCAATTTTATATTTTTGATTTGTCCCTTTTCTAATTTCTTCTCTAATCTTAGAAATTTCTGGATCTTTATCTTGTTCCTCTTGTATGTCTATTGGTTTTTCTGTCACAAATGCGAAAACTTCTAATGGTCCTAACTCAGGAATGTGTGATAGTGCATCTGCCTTTTTGTTTATCCTACCTGGTTTATAAATAATTTTAATATGCATATCTTGTATTTTCATAGTCCATTTTAAAAGTCTACTTGAGGTTTCCTTATGTTTCCATAGGCCTTCTAATGGTTTATGATCTATTCTTATTACTACTTCTGTTCCGTATTTATAAGGTTTGAACTGTTTTAATGCAAATACTATGGCAAAACATTCTTTTTCTATATTTGAGTACCTCAGTGGCGCTGCTTTTAACGTTTTACTCGCATATGCTATTACGTAATCTGTACCCTTTCCGTCTTCTTGTCCTAAGACTGCCCTACGACTTTCCCACTGGCGTCCATCATGATGATAAATTGTTTCTTAAAGCTGGTTATAGTAATATTGGTGCTGTTATTAATTTCTCTTTTAGCTGATCAAATGCCTTTTGATGTTCAGGGGTCCATTTCTTTTGTGATTTCTTTTTTTTCATTTATTGTTTGTACTATTAATACTCATGTACTCTCTCATTTTGTTTTAACTCCTTTTATTAGTGCTATCATTGGTGCTGCTATTTTTGCATAATCTTGTATAAATTTACGATAATACCCGGTTAATCCCAAAAATCTCTGCACTTGTTGTAACGTTGTTGGGATTGGAAAATTTTTAACAACTTCAATTTTGTCTGGGTTGGGTGTTATGCCCTCAACTGTGACTATATGGCCTAAAAATACCGCTGAAGGTTCTGTCCATTTGCATTTTGTCGGTTTGATTTTAATCTTAGCTTTGTTAGTTTTTGTAACACATTTGCTATGCCTTTTAAATGTTCCTCAAAAGTTTTTTATGCTATTAATATGTCATCCATATAAACTGCGCAATGTTGTACATCTACTAATTATGTGTTCATTAGACGTTGAAATGTTGCAGGTGCATTAGTTAACCCAAAAGGTAATCTCGTGTACTCGTATAAACCGTCTTCAATGACAAAAACAGTTTTTTCCTCATCCTCCTCTTCCATTTGAATTTGCATATATATCCCTTATTCGCATCAATAACTGTAAAGTATTTAGTGTCTCTGAGCTTATCATATTGCTCTTTTGCTTTCGGAAATGGGTATGAATCTTTAATTGTTACATCATTTAATTTACGATAGTCAATGCACATTCTAATTTCGCCGTATTTTTTCTAACTGGTACAATGGCTGATGCCCATTGTGAAAAACTTTGCTTTATTACGCCTTCTTCTTTTAACTTTTTAACTTGTCGCTTTATCTCTTCCCTTAATTTATAAGGTACTCCATAAGGTCATTGTTTTATTGGTCTGGCGTTCCCCGTATCGATCACATGTTTAATGATGTCGGTATCTCACAAACCAAACTCATGTTTTGCAAAAATGTCACTATATTCTTCGAGTAATGTTTGTAGTTGAAATTTTTGAGTTTCATTTAAATAGTTATTATTAATTTTTACTTTATCATAAAATTTAACGTTATTTGTCTTACTCAGTTCGGCCATTTGTTCGCTGTTATCTCTCATCACCATAGTTTCACACATTTTTAATGTTTGTTCTAATTCACCTTTGAACAACTTACCCAACTTTGTTCCTTTGTGAATTTTTACATTGTTTTGTTCATAATTAGCAATTCTTATTGGAATAATCCCGTTATTTGGTATAACACACTCTTCTGTTAACATTATATTATAATTTTTTGTAATCGACTTATCCGACTCGAAGATAAAGGTGTCCTTACTTTTGACGTTGACTTTAACTGGAATTATATGATCAGTGGTACTCTAATTCGAAAGCTTCCAATGCGACTACTTCAGCAAATCTCGATTCCTGATAGTTTGCCTTTCTTTTATGGCACCATCTGTTAAATCGATAACGCAGTTATCTAACTTGCGAAGAATATCTATCCATAGGATGCATTTACTTCTGCATTCAGCCATCACTTTAAAGACGTCATTAACAATTTTACTTTGTAAGTGAACAGTCAACTCAATATATCCTCTCAATTGCATGGTATGTGATGATATAGATATTACGGTATCATTTGTGCTCTTTATATTCTTTTTTTGATTTTCTGATAACTGGTCCTCCCTTATCTTGGAAGCTGCTGCTCCGGTATCTATTAGTGATTTTATGATTATATTATCAATCAATAAAGTTATTTTATTATCCAGATTACTACTCAATTCTCTTTTTTGCTGATTTTGACAATCATACAATCCACCTTGTGGTTGTTCCACATTCTTTGATCCGCTTGGATTGTCACCAATTTTGTCATTATCCATAAATTATTCTTCTTCAATTCGCGATTTTTAATTAATCGTATTTCCTTATCATGTTTTGCTGTTATTAGATATTTTGCGATAAAGGGGCATAAACATGCCAACATCTTATATGAGTTGCCAAATACTTGTCAAAGTTGTCGTAATGATACTAACGATGAACAGATCCTTTTGAACAATGCCACTGTATAATATATTCCCAGTATAGTTGAAAACATATTTCCCAGAACTGCAAAATATCCCCATATGCTGTATAATACGCTGTATACCACTTTTTAGAAATACTCCTTTGATAACAGCACAATGAAATTATAATTACCACCATAGCTACCATAGCTACCTTCGATAACTTTACTTACCATTATTGAAAGTACCTTCTCTTTTCGTTAGGAAATAGCATGTGCTTTCTTGCACTTTCAATGGCATCTCGAGTTTACATACCGTTGCTATCCATATCATTTACTTCTTGAAATTCTAGCTTTTTCTCGAATTCTATTAATTCTAGTTTAAATGGTTAAGTTGCCTCTTCTCTGTCAGACATTGTAATCTACATTTCGTTATTTAGCTTGTATAATGGATCAAGCAAATTGGTACATTTATCGATTTTCCTTGGAATATAAGTTTTATCTGTTAGTATTCTGGTTATAGGCTGCAAATACACTGTTTCTCATTTATAAACAACTGGTAGTTCGTTGGTACATTGGTTATTCGTCGCCAGTGATACGGTAACTGGTTTAAATTTAAAGGTCTGTAACACTTCTCCTACTATTTTCGCAAAGGTTCCTTTTTCCGTAAATCGCCTTGGTGCTATTAAACCTGGGTTTGTAACCACTATAGCCAGTTTTGTCCTCAATATCTCTCTATTGAGCTTGCAGTTGCTAGTAATTGTTGCTTGATACACTTTGTCTAATTGAACTAATTGATGGTTGTAGAAATAATCGATTTTATTATTGAAATATGAAGATAGTTTGACATCAAATTGATCGACTTTTAATTTTGCATAGTTAATTTCATTGCTACTGATATAGATACCTTCATAGTTTGTCTTTATAACTGCTTTTCCACATTTGATGGTTTAGCCTTTTTCTACAAATCTCATGGCTCTTGCTTCTGAGTCTACCATATATATTGTTGGGGTATCTTGTTCTTGTACGATTATTGTTTTCCTTTTCGGATCTTTTATTCTCTTTGATTTTGCATCGGTAAATTGTTTTCCTCTGATTGTTTGGAATTTTAGTGATTTTAATTTGGTTAGTTGACATTCATATTTGTCTATCTTATACACGATCATCGACTCAACAGTGTAACAACTAGATTCGTCTAGCGTACAGAACTTATGTGTCATCATTTTCTTTGATGAGCTATCAAATGATGCTTTAAATTTTCTCAATTCAACATAGTATTGTCTTCGAACCACAATGTTATCTGCTATTTGACCCAATATTTTTACTTTCCTCCCATACAATATCCACCAATTGATGTCCATCCAACCACGTCTACTGATTGTTTTACTCTTGCTCCTACTTGAGCCTTCAATTCTATTCCATCCGCCGTTTTAATCTTTTTTTGTTTTGAATGCCTCTTCACACTCGTTTGGTGTTATTATTAGTGCATCTGGCGTCCATGTTTGTACTAATATTGTCTTGCCACTTGATTATATACAAACTTTCTTCTGAAAACTTGATTATACACTCTATTTCTTCTGTGTGTATAAAATCAGACTCTTGATATACGTGGAAAATCTTTGGTTCAGTTATGATTAATTTAGTTGGATTCACCTCCGGACAACTTTCTACATCTAATAACGAATACTTTTGCCCCCATTTTGGGTTTTGACAAAGTAATGCTATAATTGCATTACTTCCTATGATCACTTCCTATGATTACAATAGTTTTATTATTACTATTATTACTGATACACTTGATTTCGCTCGTTTTTTTCTCTATCTATTAATGTCTCATCATACATTATTTTCAACTTCTTTTCAATTTTCTTTTACATCAGCTTTTAATCTCTGATATATTGTTTTGGCCAACAAATATATTTGCTCCTTTGGATTTGATCTTAAGAGTTTTTATAACTCGCAATTAGATATGCCATTGCCGTAATTACTTTATCTCTATTTAAACCAGTTGTGAAGAATATCTTTAAAACCACCTCCTCCTTTACATCCTCTACACTCAACTCTCTAACCTCTTCTCCATCATCTTGATTTTTTGGACCATATTTTCAATTAACGCTGATGGTTTTGTCTCTGGATATCGTTTTACGTTCATTGCTTTTAGTAATTCAATTATCATAATTAAGTCGTTATTATCGTCTGCTACTTTTGGATTTTCATGTCTATTTTTATTGGCTATTTCTCTCAGACGCTCTGCAGTTTTTCGATCGTCTGATTTCTTTGCTATCTCTGACTTGCGAGGTTGTCCTCTGCCTCGCTTCATTGTTTCCGCGTCTTGCATTGTTGCTTGCTTTGAGATCTTTTCTATTGTCTCTTGCAGATTAATATATTTGTTATCTAATGGTTGAAAAATTATCTCTTTTTCGAGTGGTGACTTTACACTTCCTTCAGATGGTTGATCACACATTTTAAATAGCATATAATAATCGTTTTCCTCATTCAGTCTAATAGAAGGTGTTGCCAATCTTTAGCTTGTTTCTCTATCTATTACTGCAGATATAGTATTCTCGTCTATTGTATTTATTCCATAGTCAATAAGATACTCGCCACCTTTCAACTCAATATCATTAAAATATAATTTCACTTCATTTTTTAGCCCTATTTTTCGGGGTCATTTATCTCTTGCTGTTTGTCGTATTTTGTTTACCATTGTACATACATGGACATCTGTTTTAGATAATACCATTTGAAGAAAATACTCATCTTTAGTATCCAATGTTATTTTAATGGTTCATAGAATTTCGGATTTTTTCTCCGTAACTTTTAATCATCTCTTTAAACTCTATTTCTAATTCAAATACTCGTGTTTCTCTTTGTTTCTTTACCATAAATGGGATTAAATTGGTTAAATATTCTGGATCAATTCTACTCACTTGAACTTTGTTTATTATTCTCAATGTTTCATTATCATCATAAGGTCGTTTTTTCCAAACTTCTTTTAATTCCTCTTTCCTTTTAATTTGTCTATCTGTTTCAGTCATCAACATTTCATCGTTTTCTCTGAACTCTTCATTATCAATGTCAACTTCATTTGTAAAACACTCATATTCGTTAAGTGATACCTCCGACTTTTTCTCCATAAATCGGCCATATTGAGTTTTAAACTCTTTTAGCTCTTCTCTCAAAGTATTTATTTCATTGCTCGTATTTGCACATTCCACACCATTTTTTTTATCCATAAATCGGCCATATTGAGTTTTAAACTCTTTTAGCTCTTCTCTCAAAGTATTTATTTATTGCTCGTATTTGCAAATTCCACACCATTTTTTTTTCTCCATAAATCGGCCATATTGAGTTTTAAACTCTTTTAGCTCTTCTCTCAAAGTATTTATTTCATTGCTCGTATTTGCAAATTCCACACCATTTATTTGTTTTATTTCAGGTTCATTTTTAAATTTTACTGTGTTTGGTGATTCGCCTCGCTGGTTAGTACATACTCTTGCTAAGTAACTATATTTCTGGCAATTATAATATTTGATTTGTCCATTCAAATTTACTTTATCTCTTCCATCATTATTATAAGGGCTTGCTCGCCTTTCTCGATATTGATTCTGTCTATATGAACTCGATTGTCTACCTCTTGAGCTATTTCTGTTACCTCTATTATCATATTGGCGGTACTCGGAACGATTATCTCTATTTTTTCCAAAATAATTGTCTCCACTATTCTTATTATAATCAGAACGATTATCTCTAAAACTATTTCTGTTATAGTCAGAACGACTGTCTCTGTTACCGTCTCTAAACCGATTTTGATTTTGTTCTGTAAAATTCAGTGCGTCGAATCTTTTCCTTTTTTCAGGTGATTGACTTCTGCTCGAATTCGGACTATTTTTTCGTCTGTTTTTTTACAAAATTTAGATATAAATGTTTCATTTCTTCCCATGAAACATCATCATTTTTTTCCAACTCAGGTTTCGCCATCATTGGTCTTTGAATCTCAGCTGCATCTATGGATGCATTGAATCTATCTGTTTGTATTGCCTCTACTCTTTTCACTTTGTGAAATAATTCATTCAAATTTTCATACGTTTTGGATTGTAGGTTAGGCTTTTGAGGATTTGGTTTGGATTGGCTGTTGGTTTAAATTCGCTATTCAGCGCATACATTTACCCTATATTTTCAAGGCCCTGCTTTAAAATATTTATTTAGGATAAATGTAGTGATGGGCTTGCCCTCATCATCCAACAGATCCACCTAAAACAGATCCTATAGTTATTGAAATACCTAAACTATTTCAGCTGTTCCAAGACCAGATAATACTGCAGTTGAAACTACTAGAATTTAAGTCATTGAAACACGTGTTATTTTAATTACTGAATCTGCTTTTGTCCATTTATCTTTAATTTTTTGGAAATGTAATAATCTTTGATCTAATTTTTTCTTTTCAAGTAAAAATTCATTTATTAGATTATTTATTACTATTTGATTTTTAGGTTCTTTAGATTTAATAGGTTTATTAAATTAAATAGGTTTATAATTATTAGATTCAATTACTTCTTTAAGTATTGGATATTTCCTCTCAACGAAAACTGGATAAATTTCTTCTTCCGAAATTTCATCATTCATTTTTATTAGATTTTTTTAATTATTTCCTCATTCATTTTTACCAATCATTTTTTGGACTTTCTTTTTAAACATCCATTATTATTTTATCAGCATTATAAAAACGACATATTTCTAAAAATAATTTTAAAACACGCCAAACATTATCATCACTTATTTTTTCTTTTACAACAAAATCATAGATAATTTCTTTTCTTCTTTAGAACTAGTGTAAGGACTTATACTAATATCAATAACCTTTGGATTTTTATAACACATCTTAACATATCTATTTCCACTTTTCATAATAATCCCAAGGATTTTATTAGGAATATTTATAAAAAGTTGATTTAATCTTAAGTCACCCGCTGAATTATAAAATATGCCATAATAACTAAAGTAGTATTATGAGCAATCACAATAAAATATTCTTTTCCAGTAGGTATTGTATAGTTTCCACTAAAAATAATCTCATGATTTTCAATCATAAAAGAATACTTACCTATTATTTTTTTGATTTCTTGATATTTTTTTTATAAAGTTGAAAAGGCTTTATTTCGATTACCTTGTATTGTGTCTAAATTTATTCCATTATTCTTTCCTACAATCATCTTTTTAATTATCTCTATTTTTTCATCAGTTGTATTTAATTTATCACTAACAATTTTTATTTGTTTTTTCAATTTCATCATTTAATTTCTTAACATCATTCAAATAATTATTATCAACTTTTATTTCCTCTTTTAATTTCTTGATTTCTTTATTAACATCAGTTAAATAATTATTCTTATCAACTTTTATTTCATTTTTAATTTCTTGATTTGTTTATTATTATAACTAAAATCAATACTACTATTCTGAAGTATTTCCAAATATTTATTTATTTTTTCAATTTCAGTTTCTAAGTTTGTAATGTCTTCTGATTTTTGGACGTTGATGATCTAATGTCCATTCATATCAATATCTCCTGTTACTCAATCTCTTGATTCATTTAAGAAATTAGTTAAGACTTTGTCAAGTATTTGAGATGAATTTACTGCTAATTTTCTCTGACTATATTAACTATAATCATTTATTAGGTAAAGAATATTTTCAAAATTCATATTATTTTCTAATGAATTTAGAACATAAATACATAATTGTCCACAAACACTAGTTCGAGGATCCTAGGACTTGTTTTGTATTATATATATATATATACTGACCATTACCAAAATATTGAGACATTTCACGAACAGGAATAATTCCATATAAATCAAAATATATATGATGTTTCTTAGAGCATAAAATCCAATGACTTCCTGATTCATTTGTGGTTTGTAAATTGAAAATAATATTTTTTTATCGATGTAATTGTTGATTTCATTACTTTACAATCCTTCAATTTATAATAATGTAAAATATCTCGTAAATAAAAATTCGTAGTTGTTTCATTTCCCCATTTCATTAAAAAATCATTCATTTTATACTTGACGTAAATGTAAACAGAATGAAATAGTTTCTTTATTAAAATTAAGAGTATTATTATTTTGATCAACAATTCTGAAATTAATATTTTTAATAGCTTTAGTTTTTATTATTGGAACATAGATAGGTAAAGAAACTTTTTGAATAATTTTATACCCATGAGGAACAGTTTCATATGGTTAACTATAAATACAATTATCTTGTTTCCCATCTTGATATGTTCCTTCAAATAAATCACAAAGAAGATTTATAGATGTAATGCTCGTGATATTTATATTATTTTCACCAGAACAACTTGTGAAATATTCTCATTTTGTAAATCCTAGAAAATCATTTAATCTAGACACAAATATAAAAGAATATCCCTCTTTGATTTTTATAAAAACTTTAGCTGTAGGTAAATCAACATTGAATTTGAACTTTCTTGGATTTTAAGATTTTTTAAAATTAATTTCGTCATTGTTGTAAATAAAACATCAAGCTCGTATGCTCCAGGAGGAATTTTCATTAAAACAATAAAATTATCAGGTCCTTTAACTGCAAATTCATTATTTTGTGATGTTATATTAAAAATAATATTGTAAACGGAAAACCAAACCAATCCCATTTCATAATTATATTCTAAGTTTAATTCAAGAGGAATAGGAAAGTATGTTGTAAAATCTGAGGTGATGGAATTAATAGGTTATATGTTGAATATTTAAATATGTTGAATATTTTGTAGATAAAATATTTCAAAGTTTTTCAAATTGTTGTTCCATTTTTATTAGGAAACATTTCAATAAGATTTGTACTTGTTCCTATACTAAAATAACACAATAACATTTCACTTTGAAATCATTATGAGTAGGTAGTTAGGAGGATTCTGCGCCCACACACCATTGCATAATAATATAGGAGGAAGGGGGGTTATTTACAGATTATTTTCGGATTATCTTGATTACACAATGATGTAATCAAGTTAATTAATTTTGTGTGTATTTTAATTAATTTTTTTTTCGCATTTTTTCCAAATTTTTTATGTGTGTAGTTTTTAATAAAATTTCTAATTTATTTTCTAATTTATTTTCGAGTTTTTGGAGCGATTTTTTTTTAAATTCAAATTTTGGTGAATTTTTGAAATAAAATTGAAATATTTTTTTTGAATAAATTTTTTTTCAATCACACTATAGTCAGAGGGTATTTTTGAAAAAGACTAAAATAAATTGGCTTGAATCGCCTAATGATAAAAAAAAGCATAAAATTAAAATTGGCTCAAATCGCCTAAGATGAACACACTATAGTCAGGGATATTTTTAACTCATAATAAAAACAATGCAATATTTGGTCTCAATACTTTCTATAAGTAAATATAGGCATAAAATAAAAATGGCTTGAATCGCCTACTGATAAAAAATTGACAGGGGTATTTTATATGCTTGTTAAAAAAACACTTGAAATATTTGTTCACACAATTTTCATAGGCAAATTTAGGTTCTAGATAAAAATAATTTAAAATACCTAAAGTAAATTAAGATAAATTAAAGTACACTAGGATACATTAGAGTATATTAAAGTAAATTAAAGGGTCTAAAGTAAATTAAAGTACATAAGAGTATATTAAAGTAAATTTAGATAAATTAAGGTAAATTAAAGTACATTAGAATACATTTAAGTATATTAGAGTAAATTAAGATACATTAGAGTACATTAAGGTAAATTAATGTAAATTAAAGGGTCGAAAGTCAATTTAAGTACATTAGGGTACATTAGAGTAAATTAAGGTTCATAAAGTAAATTAAGGTACATCAGAGTAATTTAAAGTACGTTAGAATAAATTTAAGTAAATTAAGGTTCTTAAAGTAATTTAAGGTACCTAGAGTAAAGTATGGTAAGTTAGGTAAGAATTTTTTAAAATTAAATAGATTCAACAGTTAAGTTACATAAGGGTAATTTTTAAAGCTGAAAATTTTAAATGCAGTTATAGTAGGCAAATTACATAAGGTAAGAATTTTTTAAAAGTAAATAGAGGGTCAAAAGGTAAGTTACATAAGGTAAGAATTTTTAAAGTTAAAGAGTCGACAATGTTGCATTATAAAATTTATTAAATAAAATTTTTAGTATAGTTTTATCGATCAATTTTTATACATATTTTTAAATGATAAAATTTTTAACATAATTTTACAATGGAATTTTTTATACATGATTTTTAAATAGAATTTTTAGGATAATTTTACATTGAAATTTTTTATACATATTTTTAAATTAAAAGATAACGCCAATAAAAAACCTTTCGTACGATATATTTCGATAGCACAGCTATCATCTTCAGGTACTCAAGACCAACTAAAAATATCATGAATTAACATTTAATTTAAACAAATTATTTTTTATTTATTTAATTTTTTAATAAATAAATATTTTTAAAAATATATTTTAAATTAATTTAAATTTTAAATTTTTTTACTTATATTCTAATTTTTAAAAATTAATGTTATTTAAAATTTTCAATTATTTTAATAATATTAAAAAAACAAACATGATTTAACATACGTAAACTATTTAAAAACATTCAAAACATTCGTAGTCACAGCACTCTGCACATTAATCTTTGGATCCAATGACTTAATCAGCAATGCTTCACATATCACTCGTTCTCAATAACTATTAAAACTTCTCAACAAAATTCTAAAATCAGACATTCCTATATCACTTTTACAGCCTCTATTGTGTTCACTAATATTGGTCAAACCCTTCAATCGACAATGCTCTAGAACTCGAGTACAGAGATGACGGGAAGTCTCTCCAATGTATGTGGCATTACACCCATTACATGTAAATTGATAAATCAAAATTCAGTTGGAAACCAACAGTTTTGAATTCACGACCTCGATATATTTTTATTGGATTCAAAGAAGGGTAAATATTTTCTCAATGGAGAATATAGAGGATTAATTTATAATATTTTTAGGGGGTTTTGTTCAGATAGATATCAATATGTGGATAAATCTTTTGTGAGAGTGGAAATATTGTCATTTAAAGAGAAATGATTGGTTAAGAAGAGAATTAATGATCTTTTAAGGGGAAATAATTGGTCACGAATTGGATTTTATTTTAAGGGGATTTCAAGAAATTTATTCGGTTGAATATCGATATGTCGGTGATTTTTTTGAAAATAATGAATATAGCTGGAATTATTGTCATTTAAAGAGAAATGATTGATTGGGAGTAAATTGTATTTTATTTTAGTGGAAATGATTGGTTAAGAAGAGAATTTATGATCTTTTAAGGGGAAATTATCGAATAAGAACAGGTTTGTTGATATTTTTAAGAGGTTGTGTCAGTTGAATTTTGTTATTTTAAAGGGAAATGATTGGTCAAGAGATGAATTTATTTTAAGGGAATTTCAAGAAATTTATTCGGTTGAATATCGTTTATAAATCGGTGTTTTTATGAAAATAATGAATATAGCAGGAAATATTGTCATTTAAAGAGAAATGATTGGTTAAGAGTAAGGGTTATCAAAATATATCAGTAAGATTTTGGTTAATTTTAATGATATTATTGGAATCTGAATAAAATATACTATACGTGTTCGGTTCTAAAAAATGTTTGATTCATGTAATTATTTGTATTCAACTATTTATTTGATTTTATTATTTGTAATTTAATTAAAAATGACTAGTATTTAAAAATTTTATGTTACCCATTACTTATGTTGTTATTGACAATTTTCTGAATAATTTAAATATATATGATTATTTCTACGAATGAAAAGAAATTGTACAATTAATTTTCATTCAACAAGATCTAGAACAATTACCTAACAATCTTAAAATTTTTAAAAATCTAACAAATTTTTCAATTATTTTACAACTCAGTTAATTTAATTAATTGATAAGTACTATTTTCTTTACAATTTGCTACTGTGTTGAAAATTTTTTTAAAATATTTCATTCAAAGTACTAACAAATTTTATTAAAGATATATCAATACTTGTCAAAAATTATAAAGTTTTAGTAATTTTAATAAGTATTACTCAATAACTACTATTTGCTTACCAATTTGCTGAAGGTCTTATTTTAAAATTTCTTCAAAGTACTAAAATTATTTACAAATTAAGCAGTTTTATTTAAAATTTAAAAACTTAAAATATTTCTCACAACTTTAATCAAATTCTAATCACATGATAATCATAATTTAAGGATAAGTCTTATTTTTACAAAAACAAATATTTTACAACAATTAAACATACATATTTGGATTTTTAGTAGATTTTATCGGTATCTATCAGTAAATGTTCCGTGTAGTTTTATAAGCTTGTTGGAAATTCAACTTATTTAGTGGTTGGTCGATAATCATTTAATTTCTAGTAATGTGGTAGATATTATTTTTTTATATCAGTTTTACTCAAATCTTTAGCATCTTTGAGTTAATAATTTTAAGAGTTGAATCATTTTCAATAAATATATGAAAATTATTCCATGTACAATTAAAGTAATATATGTTTTGAGAAATTAATTTAAGAATATTTTTCTAATCAAGTTTCTTTTCACTAGCAATTAGATTACCCACTACTTGTAGTTACTTATTAATTTATCATTCAGTAAACAATAAGAGTTGGGGGTGAAAAGATCAGAAATCATATAAAAATAAATTTAAGTAATTATTTGATGAGTTAGCAATTAATTTATTTAGGGACGTGTGAAAATTAAATGAAAAGGTTGACATTTATCTTTGAAAATAAAGTAATTATTCATTGTTGGACGCAATTAAAAATATTACAAAAATAGTAGAAAAATTTCAAAGTCTTTTAACAAAGTTTTACAAAATGTCAATAAATCACATACAAGACTTCTAAAGCAATAAATTTTATTCAGAGAAAATACAACACTTGATTGGGTTTCAATTATTAATAGTTTCTTGATAGCAATCAGGTAACTAAGCAACCAAACAATTTGGAGACATTAATGATCGATAAAAGAGTGGATAAGTTAATAAAATTTGTAATGGAAATTGTATTTCTTTTGATTGTTCAAATTTTTGTATGCTTTTATTTAGAGATTTCTTGGTCAGTAAACAATTTTTGATATTGATTTGTTCAGTAACTAGTTATTGATAACATATTGTGAGTTTGTGAATAATCAAGTATTTTAAGGGGAAATGATTGAGAGAAAATTTTATTTTTTTAAGTGAGTTAAGTTGGTTGAATATCGGTGTTCAAAGAGTAAATATTATTTAAATATGTCATTTTAATAAATAAGTAAATTATTCTATGCCTAGTATGTATATAGAGAGTTGTACAGTACTTGGTTATTTGCATACAGTACCTAGTGATTGTTGTTCAGTTATTAATGAATTATTCAATGTGTATCAGTATTCAAAAGTTGATACCAAGTAAATATAACAATGGATTTGGTTTCTATGAATTTGATTAATTATCGCTTGATAACAACAAGGTAACTAAGAAACCAAAAAATATATCAATTTGGAGACATCAATGATCGATAAAAGAGTGAAGAAGTTAATAAAATATCAACTTGTATTTCTTTTGTTGAACCTTTTATGTGTTTTATTTCAAAATTTGTTGATCAGTAACCTATCATTAATATTTATTGGTTCAGTAACTAGTTATTGGTAACATTTTGGGTTTATAGTAAATAACCAAGTATTTTAAGAGGAAATTATCGATGAGGAACAAGTTTATTGATATTTTTAAGGGGTTGAGTCGGTTGAATATTATTATTTAAAAGGTAAATACTATCTAAATGAATATTTTTATGAAAAATAACATTTAATAGAAGAATAATTGTTCAAAATTGGATAAGTTTTTAAAAATAATTGAAAAATGTTTGACTTTAACAAAATAATTTCAATGATTTCAATAAAATACAATAATCAAATACAAAATTTTATTCAGAAAAGATGTCTTGCTAACTACTCAGTAACTAAACAACCAAGTGATTTACAGATATAGAGGCATTAATGATGTGAAAGAGAGTGAAGAAGATTTTATTAATAAATTTGTATTTTTACTTGTATTTCTTGTTATTGATTTACTTTTATTTAAAGTTTTGTTGGTAAGTAACCAAATATTTATTTGTTCAGTAACTAGTTATCGGTTACCTAATATGTATACAAGTGACTGGAATAAAGTTCCCAACCGGAAAACCTCAACATGTAGTGGATAGAAGTGGAAAATATCCAATCTTATTCTTCAAGAGCAGAAAATGCAGGGTAATGAGTTGCAAAAGACCATTACAGGAAGGAGATCTCAAATATCAGATTCAAGATTTACAAATTCAATCATTATCTTTGAATATTGACATGGGTTGTCAAATCAACTTGTATGATTTGTCTACAACAACAGAAAACATTTACGAACCGGAATTGTCTCCTGCATTAAGACTTGTCAAGTATAATCAACTTTGTGTGAATGTATTTGCAAGCGGAAAAGTCGTTGTCATGGGGATTAAAACACTATAATACAACAGTCTAGTACAAGAAATATTTAATTTTATAAAACTTTTAATTAATAAACTTAATACTGACGAAGAAATACTTGATTATTTATTAAGCACTGATTGTGTTTAAATAGATTGAATTTTGACGATTGTAAAAATTAATAATGATCGACGAGCAAGAAGCATACGTATTCGAAACAATTCTGATGAAGATGGAAGAACTGTTTCCGAATATGAAAAACAAACTTTCCTATTGTGCTCCTGAATACTTGGCTACACGAATCTATCAAATGACAGGAATCAACATTGAAGAAATTGTACGGATGCACTACGAATCAGTTCAAGGATCTGGTTTGAAATGTTTAGATGACTGCATTGTTTGTGCAGATCCCTCAATGTTGACTTGTCCATTTAGATGTAGATGCTGCAGGGACTACAAGAAGAAGGAAGTTGTACATATTTTGATGGCTGAGCTAAGAAGAGCTTATTATAAGCAGATTTGTGATGATGTAAATAAATTTTGATCTTTTACGAGTTTATTTTATGTGTTTTGTTGGGCCAGAACGCAAATGGCCTTCAAAATGTTTAAATGGATCAGAAACACACACGCAAACACAACACGCAATTTAAATAAAACCCCAAAACACCAATTAAACCATATAAAATCTGAGAAATAAAAGAATTAAAGATAAATTAAGAAACATAAAAATAAATTAAAATAATAACAAAATGCACCAAGATCCGCACGATATCTACATAAACACAACAAGAAAACACGACAAATTCGACGAATTGGAAAAATCAATTAAAGTTCATTAAAGCAAGATTTAAATCGGAAAATTTGAATTAGTAATAATTCAAATAAAATTCTAAATAAAAAATTATAAAAATAAATCGAAAAATAATAAAAATAAATATTAGAATTTGCTAGAAAACAACAAGGTCGAATTTTGTTTTACTACATCAAATTTTACACACCAAAAATTTAGGTATATATACTGATCCATTTTCACAAAAAAAAAAAAAAAAAAAAAAAAACCATTTTGAAATTTGTTTAAAAACCTATTCTGAAAACGAATCGTTTTTTTTTCAAAACTATCTTTGATAATTATTAAAGTTTTAAAAGTCTTAAACGTTTTAAACGATCTTCGAAGTTACAGTTGTTTTTCAGTTATTATTTAGGTGAGGATCATTGATTTTGGAACCCCTTTCCACGCCCCGTACCTTGCATCTCTGTAGAGCTCTGCTCTGACGTCAGCGTGGGAAGAGAGGTATTTGGTTTATTATTGAATTTATGCTATTTGTATTGGAATGGTAACTTGTTATTTTTGTCTTATATAATTAATAAATATTATTATGCATAAATTGTTTCATATATATATAATTTGTTAACTAAATCTGTCGAAATTTTTCCGGCCCACAGCCGAAACCTAATGCAAGATAGTAAAATCAACATAGTGCAGATGCATGTAAGAGCGTGGACAATCGCCAATGATATGCACCCGTGAAGACTCAGCGTGCGCAACGCAGCGGTCGTAACGTAAATATTTATCCTTATAGCTGAAGCGAGAAATAAGGAAGAAGTCTCTGGCTGCTTCCTCGTTTCTCAATTCAGAAAAATCGACTTAAAATCACAGTACACACGGCTTAAACTTATCACACCGAGTAGTCCAGTGGGCACTCAATAAATATAATGTAAACACAAATGCGCCTAGGATCTATTAAAGGGAAAAGGTACGGGGATAAACTAAACTAAAATCGTTGATAGAATTAACCTGAATTAGCAATTTGAATTAATTTGATCATTTAGTGTACTAAATTGAATTTATTTTCGAAACAATTATCATTAACTTAAATCACCTTATGGATTAAAAACAAAGTAAATTGATTAGAATTAAACTAAAATTATGGGCTTAATAATAAATTAACTTCAATTATCTTATAGTGCAAAGCAGGTTAAGTTACGGATAGAGATAAAACTAGTTACAAATAATTTTTGATTAAATTAAATAATAGGGTAAAGGTAAACTAATTTTAAAGATATCATTCGATGAATTAAACTAATTCTGGAAAATAATCTAATTAGTAGTACGTTAAATTACATCTAAAAATAAATATTGTAAGCAACTCAGTGAGTCCCTTAAATTGATTTTAGCTATCAAGTTAAAAGTTTTCATTAAAAGTAAATGTTTCTTTAATTCAGTTGGATTTAAATAAAATGATAGTTAGAGAATTTACGCGACTCACGGGTTTAACTTAGATCAAGTCCTTGATTAAAAATTAGAGCAGATTGTATAGTAATAAAATAAACTTGTATGTAAGGGAAGGTAAAACTTAGAGTTATTAAGTCAGAAGTTAGAAATAGTTCATTAAAATTGCCTAATCTATTTATTGATTAACCTAAGTTAACGATAAGAAAAATCTCTAGGGGAATTAGTAAGGAAAACTCAGGATGATCGATCGGAAATTTGATCCAATAAATTTCGAAAAAATTAAACTAATTTCCCCTAAATAACAAAGTAATCCATCAATAAAAATCAAAATAGATTAGGGAAAAAGTAAGATGAATTCACGTTTTAAACTAAAATGTTGGCTGAATTGATGAGATGCTCCGTTAGTCAGACGTTTAGGAGTTTAAGAATTAAAACAATGAAATCTGTATTTTTACTTCTAATCGAAATAATTATAATACCTTTAAAATTTCCACATAAATATGATACAAATATCATCAAACATCGGTAAATTCCAGCACGAAGTGATCCAATAAAATGAAAGTTTATAAAATCAACAATAAAACGGAGAACATTTATTGCGTTGAACTAAAGAGGATTTTTTCCAACCATTAAACCGACCGACTGACACGATACTATAGTTTTACAATTCCGCAATTTCATTCTAGCCAACCCTCAACATGAATTCCAACGGTTAGTTTTCCCGATACAATTTAAGTTGTCGAGAACCATCAACGATTGACCACATCCGAAAAATTTGTCGTAAGCAGCCAGCATAGTTCCTCAAAACCATGAACAATTAAATTAATCAGTAAGAAAATAAAAACAGATTACCTAACCACAAAACCCCGATAAGACAGTACCGACGGTTTAAACGAACGCACAAACTAGACCCAGATTAATGCCAACGTCAACCATTAGAGTAATAGACAAAGTGGATTTCGATTAGTAGATTCGCACAATTGAATTACGACGAACTATCAACCATTAAGACACGGACGGATGTCGTGATCGGATAAGAATCAAGCATTCCCAACATCCGTTCCGACAATTGACCATCGCGAGAAACATCCGTTCCGACAATTGACCATCGCGAGAAACATCCGTTCCGATAATTGACCATCGCGAGAAACATCCGTTCCGATAATCTACCACCGAGAGAAAGGACGAAATATAAATAATCATTTCCGTTGGAGGAATGAATAGACGAGTCAAGTATCAATAATTACGACAATGTCGATAGGCATTAATGATTACAATAACTATTGATAATTTCGTTAAACATTATTAAATACAATAACTATTGATAATTTCGTCGAACATTAATAAATACAATAACTATTAGTAGTTACGATGAGCATTTAAAATTGCAATAACCGTTATTAATTACGTTAAACCGACGCGAGTATGTTTTCCCCCAACAGTAGTAACGTTAAATGAATTGAATTCCCAAATAACTAAGTCACATAGACATACATTACATATTCTGCCCCATCACCTTTCTTCAGCATGAAAGAACTATGGAAATCACCAGAACATGAACCCAGACACTTCATCACAATAATCCTTACAATTCCAACTCAACTATCAAGTTCACTGAACGCTAATTTAACCAGTCAATGTATCCCCTAGAATTACCGGATGATTTAAGATTGCATGAACTCGAGATTGTAGATTTAATATTCCCATAAATTAGTAAGAGAATATATGACGTTTACTTATTTCAGCAGAATTTATGTTGCCGAATCTGATTTCGAAACAAGAGGCAGATGAATGGCGCCGAGCCTGGAAACGAGCGCGCCCATCGATGACTCTCGACGAGCCACGCCCGAAACGATCGTGCCCGTCGCTATGGCAAGTACTGGGCAGAGGAAATGACCCACACCGACCAGAGGAGGAACAGTATCCTGCCGAGGAGATTGTCGACAACGCTCGAAACTTGCTGGCTCAGTGGGAGAAGATCCAAACGGAGGTCGACCTACAGGTGGTGAAGGCGAGGATGTACCTCGCCAACGTTGAAGAGGACATCCTCGTCGGACGTATCGCAGAAACGTACCCAGCCCGACCGGCACGCAACCTCCGACGACCAGTGCCCATTATTCCCGGTTACACCCCAGAGGAAGGAGTCAGGAAATTTCTCGAAGAGTCCTGAACCTCCAGACACAAGCATGACTAACATTTGTATCCTATTGATGTTATGAATAATGAATTATAATGAATTATCATCTTAGAAATTTTTGTTTTAACTAAGTTTTCTGCTACGATTATGTTTGAAATAATTAGAGTTCTCCGTATTAGACAAGATTAATATTTTTCTTCATAGAAATGTCGGCCCTGAAACTAATGGAAAATGAGCTAGCCCACGCTAGACAGGCAAACGCGGAGCTACTCAGCCAGATACTACAGTTAACTCGCGAAGTACAACAGGTCAAGGCGACCTGTTTAGACCCCAAACGGACGAAACTACTCTACCAACGTCTCACCGCAGCTCAAAAAGGCTGGGCCGAAGAACGCCAGCTCAATCGGAGTCTGCGCACACAGATCAGGGGCTTAGAAGTTGCCCTAGCAGCCTGTCGGGAAGGGGATGCGGTAACGTACCCGCTCATCTTCGCCCCTTCCCAACTGCCAAGTCAGCGCGTCGTTGATGAAACCGCACCAAGCCAAAACCCGACAGCTATCCAACCAACCATCCGCCGGCCGGGACGCAAGGAACGGGCCCGACGCCGAGCCGCACAAGCGTCAAGTCAATCAACTTAACTTATTATGCATGTCCTTTGTTCATTAAATAAATCATCTCTTATATATTTGGTCAGGATGGGTTAGACTCGAATTCATCTACACCAATCAGTCTATAATTAAGGGACCAATGTAAAGCGAGCATAGGTCTTCTATCGACAGCTCGTGAACCCGAGGATTGTCCGAGCAACTATAGTACTAGCATATGGTACTCAATTTTTGCGGGCATTCCACCACTTGAACACATTACCAACGTTGCCTAGCAACGGGTGCCAAGTGGCGATCAGCAACACTTTGTATGGCGTTACTAGGGTCACCCGAACAACAAGCAAGAGTTGAAACCCTGTAACCCACCAGTTTATAGTTTTTTATAAAGATTTTAATTGGTTGAATTATTATTATTATTATTATTATTATTATTATTATTATTATTATTATTATTATAATATTATTATTATTATTATTATTATTATTATTATTATATTATTATTATTATATTATTATTATTTTGATAACTCTAAATTTCTTTGATCGTAATCACAATGTATAAAAATTTCATTGTAAAAATTATCCTAAAAATTTTATCTTAAAAAATCGTATATAAAAAAATTCATCGATAAAATTATACTGAAAGCAAGCTAAACGTTGTATAAAAAATTTCAATAAATAATTATGTTAAAAATTTATTACTTTGAAAAATTATATTTTAAATTATATTACAAATTATACTAAAAACTTCATCTTAAAAAATCATTTATAAAAAATTCATCGATAAAATTATACTGAAAATTCTACTTAGAAATCATATATAATTTAAATTAAAAAATTAAACTTATATAAAAATCATATTTTTAAAATCATATATAAAAACTACATTGATAAAATCATATACAACTGAAAAAATTTTAATAAGAAATTTTACTAAAAAATTTAATTAGAAATACTTGAAAAATTATATTTTAAATTTCAAAAATTGAAAATAAATTCGAAAATAAATTAGAAATTTTATTAAAAAATAGACACATAAAAAATTTGGAAAAAATGCGAAAAAAAAATTATTTAAAATACACACAAAATTAATTAACTTGATTACATCATTATGTAATCAAGATAATCCGAAAATAATCTGTAAATAACCCCCCCTCCTCCTATATTATTATGCAATGGTGTGTGTGCGCAGAATCCTCATAACTACCTACTATTATGCTTTTCTATATCTATTGTAATATTCATACCATTAATTGCTAATTTCTCATCTTGATCAGAAACATCAAAACAAAATATTGAATAATAACTCTTAAAATCTATCATTGGTAATTGTGGATCAACTCCAAAAGCATTACGTGCGTTAGTGTATGCGGCATATGGATATCTTTGGTATTTCTCTTTACTACTGAATTTCATTGGATCTAAAGGATAAAATGTTGTATTTAATTGAACATGTAATAATTTAAGTTCCATTCCATCCCCTAATGACTGAATAAATTTCGAATTATTAGTTAACATTTCGATTTTTTTCTTCTTTGAATCTAATAAAAATATATCGAGGTCGTGAATTCAAAACTGTTGGTTTCCAACTGAATTTTGTTCCTAATGGTATTTGAATACTTTTTGATATTCTTTGAAGGTAATTCACATCTATTGGTTTTTCTTCATTCATTCTATCTATTATACTCTATTCTAATTTTGGATTACAAGTAATTGATGGAACTAAAAGGGAAAGTTCTTCAAGCTCACTTTTAATTTTTGATTGATCAGCAAATTTCGTTCCATAGATACATGATTTCAAATCATTGTTTTGTGGGGTTAGTGGTGTTTATGACCTTGACAACTTACATACAATGCTATGCGTCTGCCACTGGTTACCCGTTGCTAAGCAACGTTGATAATGTAATCAATGGTTCTGAGACTGTCAAAGGTGAGCTTTGTTTCCAAAACTGCTAAGATCCGGTCTGCAGCTGGTTCAGCGAGCTACCGATAGAATATATGCTAGTCCTGCTTTTAGGTTCTTTACTTTCTTCACATCTTTCAACTTGTAGTTTATTTTCTTGAACGGAAATTTATTGTCACTAACTCATTAATCGAATCAAAAACCTAACTCAGTTGAACACAAACATTTATTAAGACATCATAGAAAACCATTTTTATTTATAAACGAAAATAGTCAAAGTGATTCTCAAAACGCTCACTACAAAATTATTTATAGCTACCTCTAGTCGGTACGTTGCTGTTGGAGCTTCCTGTGCTCCCTCTCGGCTCGTCCTGGACTTGTGTGGGTTTTTGGTTTACCCGTTGATCTCCTAGGGCAGTCTTGCTCTTGGTAGGTAACTTGCGTTGGTGCGAATACCAAGGGGTAAGTGACAGCACTCCCCTCTTTTCTTGCAACTTCTAGTCCACTGATTTGGACCTTTTGGGCCTGATTCAAAGCCTTTTCTTCTTGCCATTCTCTTTGGGCCTCAGTGAGTCTTTGACATATGCGTTTCACCTGAGAGGGCTTGGTCCATGTTGCTTTGGTGCATTGCAGTTCACGACTGAGCTGCACGCATTGTTGATGGAGATTGACGTTCTTCTTTCTTAATTTTTTAAATCCTGGCCGATCTCCTTGATTCCGTTCATGGCTGAATTCACGAATATAATTAATAAATTATCTTAGTTATAAATTTCTAAAACAGAATGAACATAAAAACGAGTTCAATTTTATCTAATCAGGTATCAAATTACTGACGGATGATCTTAGTTAAACTTGC
Organism: Schmidtea mediterranea; assembly: GCA_022537955.1. Classification (NCBI taxonomy): domain Eukaryota; kingdom Metazoa; phylum Platyhelminthes; order Tricladida; family Dugesiidae; genus Schmidtea; species Schmidtea mediterranea. The sequence goes on along the minus strand of CM039679.1, from coordinate 266,106,462 downwards.
TTATTACCTCATCATCATAACCTAAACTTACAATAAAGTTTTGTAACCAAATGAAATAAAATTTTATAACTAAAACATTTATTTTTTATTCACAAGTTTACTTTGTTACACCAATTTACTTTGTAATTTTATGCCCATAGTTTCTAGGCGGTGCTTCACGATTTAGAGGACGTCGCGAGTAGGCGTGTTCCTCGTAAGTTCTATCAGTCAGTGCCTCCAGAATGTCGGGTTGCAGGAGACGTTTTGGGAGGGCTAGGTGTACCGGTGTGTTGAGCTCCAGGAAGGCTGGATCCTCTGGATTGAATGTCACATTGTATTCGAGCAGGTAGCCATCGGAGCTTGGGATTCGGCCACCGGCAATGTCTTTGTTGATTTTCACCAACCGCCTAAGCTGCAGGCTGGCCTTCCAGTGGTACTTCCTTTCGAGATGCACGAACTGCTGGAGGGCCACCTCGGCTTCATGTCGAATTTCGCGAGCCGGATTCCTTCCTGGTTCCCTTTTTATGGCGAGACTGAGCAGCTCCATGTCCTCATCATGTCTGTTTTTATTTCGGTATGGCCACTCTGATGTACCATGCGTGGATAGGGAGTATCTCGGATCCCACAGGGCCTGTCGATAACGTCCAGCGAATTTACTTGGGATCGTCAACGTATTTTGGTCGTTCTCCATCCAATGGGTACTAGGATTTCCTGTTACTATTAAATGTCAATAAAGAATCTCCACATACAATATCATGCGTTACATACTCTCAGCAATTCATTCATAAAGAATAAAAAATTTTATTTCCTTCGTTAGCTGAACTATACATGAAGTTCACAAAAACAAAAATTTACTCCATTCATTAGAAACCTATAGCATCAATTCCTGGTTTACTCAATCGGATTCATGCGTGCTAGATAGCTTGTCCCTTTACAGTCGACATCATCCAATTCTTCCTTCTTGAATCGATCGTATCCATCGTTCAGAATGGATAACAACGCTTCACTTTTATGTCAAAAACCATGAGGCCTAAGGCTACGATATGCCTTGCACCGGTTGGAGATGTAAAATATGTCTTTTGCCAACAAACTCAGTAAGTTAAGTCATATAAATGCATTCCTTCTAACATATCGAATAAACCAATTTGTCAATTGAACGGCGAAAATGGTATGAAATTAAATTAAACATAAATATTGGCTACTCACGGCCGCGTCTATCTACTGTAATACTAAAGGAAAAATATATAAACTACTGTTGTTCTACGTATTGGTACTTACAGTTATCATTAAATGAAAAATCTCAACTGAGTAACGTTAAATTAATATAATCATTACTGTTAAGAAAATAAAATCAATTTACATTATTAATACACTACGACAACATTTAAAAACCGAATTGGAAAAAGAAAATAAGATTCAGTACATAATTTATTAAATTAACTTGATAAATTAAAACTTAAATTTCAAGAGGTGAAATGCGTTACCCGACGCTGGTCTTCTGGCGTAAATTGTACTTTCTCTTCCTTCGTTGAGATAAATTCGTGATAATTCACATCGCGCTTTTTGATTCTATTTAGATTTGGCATAATTTTGGAGAAGAATGATGGCACGTACCAGCTAGACAGGATATTTATATGGCTAGGATGAATCACGCCACTCGTGATCGGTGTTGTCAAGAGAATTTTCTGTCGCGGTCGCTGATTGGTTTTGTTTCAACTGTCATTCTTCAAATTTTCTCTACCGATGCTTTATTTTTGTAGATATTTTGATATCTACGTTGCTTGAAAAAATTCCTGAGTGAAATAAAGGTGTGCATTGTCAGTCGTCATGCTTCTTTTTTTCTTAATCGATATTTTTGACACGCTGAACAGTGTGTGAGTTTCTGCATCACACAGGTTAGGTAATTTATTATTGTTACGTCATAATTTTCCAGACTATTTTATTTGCTTTTAGAAATCAATTTCAATTCTTTACAAGCGTTAGTGTATTTTCTGGATATTACTTGACTCTTGTTCACCATTCAATCTCTTTTCTCGTTCGATGTAGAATCTACTGAAATTTTCTAACGGGAAAGTCGCTACCATACAGTCAATGGAACTCGTCTTTGCCTTTGGGTAGTTATTCATCTCTACGGGGATCTTGGATTCATTATAATTCCAAATTCAAGCTGTCTAATGGATGCAGGTTGGAAATTCCCACTTCATATTCCTTCGCGAAGAACATAACAATGTTAAATGGTCTACGAGGATATTTTACGACGGAATCCGCGGTGATATAAACTGGAAATAACCTTAGGTGGGTAATTTTTCCGTTCTATCATTATTTCTTCACATTCAAGGGCAGCTCCTGTGACAGTGAAATTTACCTTACCTCGCAGATTCAAACTATCGATGAGATCGAATGAATTTATTTAGATGATTTTCTCGCGCTGGACATGCTTTATAGACCTGTGGTGGAAATGCCTATTATTCCTTATTGCTCAACGAAGTATTCGGTTGTACTTTCTAATGACTTACGATTACCTTTATGTTTTTATTAATAAATTGTCTTATGATTTATTTTACATTTTATGATGGCCCCTATATAGGCCCATGCTTGGTCAATTAATAAAAACGTTTTATAATTTGTCTTTTGATTTATGATTGATCCTATGTATGCCTGCTTTTATCATTTAATGAAATCGTGTCCTGATTTGCCTTATGATTTAGAGTGAGTACGCTGTATGTTTGTTTTGGTCATTTACTAACATTAATTCACGCTTTACCTTATGGTTTAGGATTGATTCTAACTATTTCTAGTTTTGTTATTGATCAAGAATCATTCTATGATTTATCTTATGGTTTAGGGTTGATTCTACATATGTCTGGTTCGGCTGGCGATCTAATGCGTAGTGTTACCCAGCCGCTAAATTTATGGATTTTGATCTCCGATTTTTAGCTTACATGATTGAGTGAGTATCTCTTGCTACTGGGCGGTTCTAATTTTAATAGCGTGACTTCAGGGGTCGTTTTTTAAATTTATACTTGGGTTTTGTTGTTACCGATACGTTGGCTTAACTTACTTGTGGTATTATCAATTTGTTCTTAGTATATTAAGCATCGCCTTTGCTATTCCATTAGAATCTTTACACTTTTAGTGGTATTTAAAAATTTATTTCTTATCCGTACTGACTGGCACCGTTTTATGCGTACTCAGAATTTGGCTTTCAATTTAATTAACATAACCGTTATGATCGTTACATCGATTTCCGCAAGCCGCCTTCCTTTAACCACAAGTTGACCCTAAGATGTTTATATGTTTATATTAGATTTTAAGAGTGCCCACTGGACTACTCCGTGTAGTGATATTAGTCGATATGTTTTGAAATTTTGGCTGATTTTTCGGGAGCGAGGGGAAAGGGAGTCAGCCAAAAGACTGGTTCCCGATCTTCTCACTGCCCCTATAAGCAAAAATGATTTGACGTTCGAGCCCGTCGTTACGCACATTGGTATTTATACCTATTTTGTGATCCTAACCTTGTGTGTTAAAATTAATGCAATAAAATAAAATTTGACTTTGAAATTATTTGTATAATCTAACTCTAATTTTTATTATTTTCTTGATTTAATTTGACAATTCGTTTCTTAAATTTTTTAATTGAATTATTTCTACCTAAAATTATTTTTTTTAATCCAATTTTTTTCATTAATTCGTAAATTGTCAATTTTTCGGTCAAATTTTATGTTATTTTTATGTTATGTCGTGCAGATCTTGATGCATTTTATTATTATTTTAATTTATTTTATGTTTTTTGATTTTATATTTTAATTATATCTTTCTCGCATTTTAAGGTGTTTATTTGATGTTTTATGGGTCTTATTTTAAATCTGCATGTTATGTTTACGTGCTGTTGCCAATTCATTTAAACAAAGCTCTGTACTGGCCCAACAGTTTTTTGTTAATGAAAGCTCAAAAGAAACCATGTACAATATTCTTTTATAATTATGTAAAAATCCAAAAATAGTTTTAAGAGGATATAATCCTTCAAATTTTTTTGATGTATTTTTTCTCGAATTTTATTTTCCCCATCACCATACCAATCAGGAACCCAACGACTCCTTTGCCCAAATTGATTCTTGAAATCTGAATCTGTCATTACAAAATTCAATAATGATGAAATTGAATCTGGACTTTCAATTCTCTCAACTTCAGAAGGACCTATTTTTATAGCAATATCATTAAAGAGATTTAAGAACCAATTATATTCCACTGCAAATAGATCAGGATCAACAGTCGCAGCAACACTCACCAGTTGATATCCTGAAATCTTTACTTTATAATATATTTTCGCATTACAAATATCTAAAGGATTTGAAGATTGATTTATATTGAAATATATTTTTCCTACATTATTAACAGCTTGAGCACTCTCAGTTGATGGAAAGACTTCAAGAATAACTCTCTTTCGAATATCATGATTAAAACTAATATGTTTATTTTGAAATTAAATGATGCCATTTATTTCATGTTTTTTTAATAATATTTCTTTAGGATTTTATCATAGTTATTAATCATAGAGTTATTAATTTCAAATCTAAAAGTTTATTCAAAAAAGAATTAACTTGATTAGATGTATTATTATGTCCTTTTTAGCAGCTAATAATTTTGTTAGGAATTCAAATAATACAACTGGGTTTTCAGGTAATACTCTAGATCTTTCATTTTTAAAATTTGATGCTCCAGAGGTGGAAGCTCTTCTTTCTCTATTTATGGGAAGTATATTTTGAGATTGAGATATAAATTTCAATACTTTAAAATACTCAAGTTGTGGAATCATAGCACCAGACTTTAATTCCACAAAGATCTTTACAGTAGGAATATCCACAATTAGATTTTCTTTTCTAAATGCTTCCACTCCAAAAGCATTACCTTCAATACATATTTTAAGATCTTGAGTCTTTTGATATTTCCTGGAAGTTATTGGATTGAAAATATAAAACTTATTGTCTTAATATGTAATAATAAATATAACATCACCAACAAGTAATTTCCTTCCTTATATATCTCCTTCAGGAATATAAACTTCATCTAAAATTGGTTGGCTTTTTCTAATATTATATACAGTTCTGTGTATATTCAATGTGGAACTCTGTATTTTACCAGTAGGAGGTTTCGTGGAATTTAATAATTGTCTTTGATTTACCAAGAAACTGAATATTTCATTTTTATCAGTGCTGAGTACCTGATGGCTAAAAGATATAAGATTTTCGCGGCCACTTCGAAGGAATTATCACCAGATGCGCGCACAAGAGATATAACCATTGGATACAGGTCAAAAATGACGTTGGAAATGTATTCCAATGAGCGGTTTCTATTAAAAGGTGAGCCATAGTGCCATGACTGCTAATACACTAGAAACCCTTTAGATTCACGAGCTACCATAGAAGGTATTCACTCTCATTTTATTTGTGTCCCTCTGTCATCAATTTCATATTAAAACAATAGCGGAAATGTTAAGATAAACGAATTATACAAGCTCGTGTAACGATTTAATTTTATAATTGTTCGGAAAGGGTTAAATAAAATGTGCAGACTTTAAAATAATTATTTGATGTAGATTTTCTGTTTGTATTGTTATCAATTTGATATGTTCGTTTCAGCAGTAATATTGAGGGATATAAATCAAATATCATATATACAGGGTTCTAATAATGTTGTTTTAATCGAAAATATTATCCAAAATATAAAAGTTGCATCCCTTCCATTTAAAATCCCAGAATTCAAACTCTAAAAATTATTGATTTAAACAAGAAATTCCTTTCTAAAAATAGATTGGAATTTCCTGTTTTTACACCACAACTCATGGTAAAGAATTATTTTAGTCAATTTTATTGATTTTCCCTTAGACTCAATCAGCAGTTTTCTGATTTTTTTCCTATTTGGAATTATTATCGTCGTATTCTTTGGACAAAAAGATCTTGGCTTAGTAAGTATTTCAGGAGTTAGAAAATTTTTATCAATTTAATCAGGTTATTCTCCGTCTTTAGACTCTTTGGTAGGTTTTACCCACATCAATTTGAGCAACAAGATCACTCTAAAGATTCAAACCAGACAATAATTTTCAAATAATGATTTCAATTTTTAAGTAATAACAATTCTTTCAGTCAAAATTTATCAGGTGAATTAGTTGGAATTTTTACGACATGTTGCATGCTCGATTCTTTGCTCCTGGCGGGTTATATCAGAAGAGAAAATACTTGAAGAAGTTATAATTATTTATAAAAGAAAGATTTTCCTAATGGATATTCGTATTAACTTTTCTATTGATTTTCTATTGCTATTTCATGGTAATTTTGTATAAATTTTATTTGTTGAATGAAAATGAAAATATAAAAATAATGAATCATCATTCTATTTCATTTTCATCTTTTTTAACAAACTAAAAATTGACATTATTTTTATTAAAATGTTGGGCTATAAGCCATAATTTAAACAAAAATGAGAAAATTGTGTAAATTAAAACAAAATAATTAATGACGTTTGGAAATTATCGATATGGCTGATGTTGGGGTATCACGAAAAAGCACAGTAAGATCGAAAAAACACAAAAATGATAATAGTGCAATATTGATTAAAAAATCTATAAAAAAATTCGAAAGTAATATTGATCGGGGGAAATTGGTATTGTTGAACGCCAAATTGAGAGACGAGTCCAGAAATAATAATAAAAATTTAGTGAGGGGTTCCTAGAAAATAATATAAGATAAAAAAGGAAATTAATTAAGAAAAATTAATTACTAATGGGAAGCCCGAGTCAATGGGAAACCCGAGAGATGTGGAAAATCTGAGAGCTGAGGAAAACCCGGCGCATAGACGGAATAATATAGCAGGATAAATTAGCCTAAACAACATTAAATGGGCGCCACTGAGTTACGGAGAGGTAATTATTTCGCAATTAGTAATTTAGTAATGGACCAAACGTTGTTGACTAATGTCGGTCTGGAAAGTAATTATTATTAATAATTTAATAATGTAGAAAATGTTGTTGACAATCGTCGGAAAACAGTCTGAGCAGGACTATAAAAGAAAGAGGGAAAAACACGAAAGGACAGTCATTATTAACCAGACACGAAGAGCAGATATTATTAACTAGAGTGAATCGACGTGAACGAGCAGTAACTAGGTTAGTAGAGGAATCTAAATCCAAGTAAAAGTCAAAGTTATCTATCAGAAAGGGTGGTTCTCCCTTGGACAACCTACCCTAAGATAATCAGAGTCATACGGTGGTTAAAAGGTGCAAATAAATTAGTGAAATTGTGATTACAAACATTAAAATAAATCGGATTGATCTGTCATTGTGATAAAGTGCAAATAAAATTATTCTGTGTTGGATTTGCTTATTTGATTCAAAAAGGACACGAGGAGTCAGAGGGAACCGACTTTCAATAATAATAACCCAACACTGCTGTAACATAAGCATGCACCGCAAACAGAAATCAAAAATAAAATCAAACATATTGTTGGGTTTTGGATTATTTCAAGTCGGTTCTCTCTGACTCCTGGTGTTCTTTAAATTAAAACAATGAACGACCCAACGTATATTGAAACAACAGGTTCACAATTTATTATCACGCTACAATGACCAATCAAAGTTTATACGATTCTCTGCTCGGCGTTGATGCTTTGCAAACAAACAATATTCACCTTTTGATCCTTTAGTTCTGTTGACTCTCGTTTTCCTTGATTTCTGTTTGGTTTGATCCCTTTTCGCCTTTCCGTATTCTTAATTCTATTTCTTCTTTTCCCTACTTCCCTAATTCGTTTATCACTTTTCCTACAGTCTGATTCTTCGAACCCTAGCTGAGGCAGAATGCCGATTTTCTCTGATTTTCCCTTTGCTTATATACTCCTCGAAATCAGGATGACAAATGGTTATTGCCGAGCCAATCTTTCGTTTGACATTTTCTCCTACGTGTTTGCTTCGGCTGTCATCCATAATGGTCCAACGAATCCAGATAATTAATGGCCCTACCGGTCTTCCTACGCGCGCTATCTTCTCCTTACTCTTTTCCCATTAATCATTGTGTCAAGCTAATGGGCCCAAATCTTCCTTTTGTTTGCCTTTCTTCTTGTTTACCCAGCTCGGTTTCCTTCGTCTCTCGGGTTCTCCATTGGCTCGGGTTTCCCATTAGCTCGGGTTTTCCATTAGCCAATTAATTAATTAATTAACGTTTTCTGTTTTCATACATTTGAATGTTTTTCAACCCTTTCTAACCCTTTTCTGATAAATCCCTAACCGTCATCTTGTTGACCATTAGCTAATCTATAACTGTCCCGTTTTTCCCATTCGATTTCGATGATTTTTCCATTTATTGATTTTTCTCGGATTTCCGGATTCTCGCCTTTCGTAATTGCTTTTTGCATTTTCTAATACTGTTTCCATCGCACTTTCCTTTACTATTAATTCTGTGCACGATCCCGCTTTTATTTGCCTTTTTTCTTCGCTTACTTTCCATTTGAATTATTATCCTAAATTTTATTTAAATTTTTAATTTTAATTTACAGACCTCAACATATCTCCCCCCTTAAAAAATTTTTTCGTCCTCGAAATCTATGTTTTGCTGTGATTATGTATTATTATTATTAATATTACCCTTATTATTATTATTATTATTATTATTATTATAATTTTGATGGCGCATAGCGTATCAATAAATTTTAATCTTTTCAAGACCAAATGAAATGAAGGCTTAAGTTTGACTCATATCTGTTTTAATTTTTGACAATTTTCAAACTTTAATGTAGAAAAATTATCCAATATTTTGTTACTCTAAAATTGTTTTGTTAATTAAAAATTAACTTAAAATTGATGTTTTATGAATCGAAAACCGAAGTTTAAAGTTTTTAATAGTGCAAAATTTTTAATATCTAGCTGATCATGTTTAATATCAGATAATTGAGTTGTTTTTATTGATTTCATTTTCATGTATGAACCATTTTGATTGGATAAATATGTTAGTACTTCAATTTGTTGATACTTTTTCTTACTCCATGTTGTAGAATCAGACCTTGTGCTGCTAATCAAATTTTGTGTGCTCAATTTGACTTTTAATCATCCAGAAAGTCACTTATTTTATATGCTACGCATGTCTAAGGTACATGGAATAACGATTGTGTTAGTGAAACATTCCTTTATTCATTATTTACGAAATCCCAAAACCATACCTGGAATTTTAAATTTAACCAGACTCAAAAAATAATTCGCATTCAGAAGTCGACATTCAAATTCATAACCCTGAAAGAACATCTAAAATTAATCCGATCCTGTTTAACAATCATAACGTAAACTTCTTAACTAAGCAATAACTTTTGCTAAAAAATCCCTCACCAATAATTACTCATAGAAATATTCTAAAATAGCATTGTCAAAGCGACAAAAACTTAACTTAATGTCACAGAAAAAGCTGATTCCAATCTCAAAATATTTTCAGAGAATTATTGATCGAAGAAATTTTATTGAACAGTGTGTGTGTCTCGATAATTATGATTCATATGAAAACTTAACCTCATCCAATCCCAATCATTGTAATCGTACACACGTGCACAATGCACACATACTCTATATTGATTAGGGAATTTCGTTTCCATACGCGATTGCATGACACTGAGAATTTTACTCACCGTAATGTGTACAAAAACGTATCACCAAGTTTCCTGTTTATGATTAGATAATGATTAATTTCAATATTGACAGTTTTAAATATAAATATTGTATTATTGTCATTATAGATTTTTAAATGAATTTAATTAATATTAATTAAACTTTTCTATTTAGGTATTATTTTGCGGATTAAAGTTGAATCCAAAATTCTAGAAGTATTATGCAATTTATCCCTGTGGTAATCACACACAGGGATAATTTCTTATAAACACAGAACAGAATATTTACCTTTTATCATATATAAGTAATTCGATTGGCTGAATTGTTTATTAGTCAGTTATTTATTGTAAGTAATTTAAACTTTAGGCCACAGCAGAAATCAATATTGAGGCAAGGAGAAATTATCCAATCACAAAATGTCTACTCACAGATAAGAACCGATTCTGTCCTTTGTAAATATTGAAAGCAATCAATCGGGATAGAAAAACTAATACAAAGTTCATCATCCAATTAAATCTTACATACAAATTTAGAAATTATTTTGTGGCAAGTAAACACTATATAAGTAAGTGTACTGAATCGAAATATTAGTTCATTAACAAATTTGATCGAATTTTAAATCATGCCTCACAAGAGTAAAATTAATATTAATTTTTCTTTAGCTATATTTTTAAAACATTTATTTAATTTAGAAATAGATGAAGCCAAATCGAAACTAAAGTCAGCCAAAGTCATTTTCGTTTTGGGTTAGTTTTTACACTTGAAATTATTTGGAATTAATTCGTCTTTAATTTTTTTATAAATTTCACAGTTTCAAATTTAAATTGTTAATATGGTCCGGGAAGTGGAAAAGGAAGGTGTGCGGTTGCTATGTGCTGCTATGTGTTGCTATAGTCGTGTTGTAAAGACGATCAATTAATTGATTTTTAAAAATAAATCTCGTTAATATTAATCAAATCTAGGTGGTCCGGGAAGTGGAAAAGGAACCCAATGTGAAAAAATAGTTAATAAATATGGTTTTAATCATTTGTCCAGCGGTGACTTATTACGAGAAGAAGTAGAATCAGGCTCAGAAAGAGGAAATAACTTAAAGAAATAATGGAAAAAGGAGAACTTGTTTCATTAGTAAGATATTTAATTTAATTTATGATTCTAACTTATTGTATTAATTCTAATAAATTACAATTTAAGTCTTGTGTAATATTATTCGCTGCAATATTAGTTTAAATTCTTTACTTTTAGAAATTTCAGCTTAGATTTTGTTCAGTTTTTTTAATATTTTTTTTGGACGATTTAAAACATTTATAAACAATGTATATTGTACGGTAATACTTTTATACTGAAAATGTCAGTTACTTTGTTGTTAGTGGCATACCTAGAGTAAATGACGCCTATGGCAAACACCGATCTTGCGCCCTCTCCGATGATAGGTATTACCATTATTATTAATATTATGATTTAAAAATAATTTTTGTTATTAATAACTTATTAGTTTATTTCGCTCGCAGCATGGTAAAAAGGTAATCTCCCCCGCACCGACCGACTCATGATATCACTTTGTTTACTCAGCCTGATAAGCCGCACCGACCGACTCATGATATCACTTTGTTTACTCAGCCTGATAAGGTATCTGCGATGAACATTAATATTCCGAATGAATTTTTACTTATCCTGCGGTTTTTGACGTAGCCGATACTGATAGGCTCTATAATTAATTACCCTGTGGTTTCTTAACGTAGCCCGTGCTGATAAGCTTTCTAATTAATTACCCTGTGGTTTCTTAACGTAGCCCGTGCTGATAAGCTTTCTAATTAATTACCCTGTGGTTTGTTAACGTAGCCTGTACTGATAAGCGTTCTATATAAGTGTCTGCTTTACCACTTTTCGTTAGTTTTGTCTTGCCAATCTTGAAGTAAGCATTTTATATTTTATTTTTCTTTTATTTTATTTTATTTTATTTTTTTTTGAATTTTAGTAACGCCATCCCTCAATTACTATGGACGTAAGTGATTACTTGTCTTTTGTTATTTTTTGTTTTTGTGATTCTTTTTACCATGCTGTCCTCAACTATTCTCATAGTAACCGAACACTTGCAATCGCTGTCCAGGGTAGCCAAACCCCGGTGATTGCAAGTGCTCGTGTTGCTTATTAAATTAACTTATTGATGCTTATTAAATTAACTTATTTACTGTTTAATTTTAGTTCGTTAATTTGTTTATGCAACTACCTATACCACACTCATGTGTTGGGTCATATATTTTTGATTTTCTGATTTTGTATTTATACTAAAAGCAAACCTCTAATTACAGCTACTCGTATTTTTCTGACAATTTTAGCCGTATTTATACTTATTAATTTATTACGCAATTCTTAAAATCAATTACTTTCCTGCACTAATTATTTGTCGAGGGCGCCATGGTACGGAGTTTTACACAGTATTTATTTCATTTTTCTTTTCAACCCTTACTATTTTAGGCTGTCCCAGAACCTAAGTTTGAGCATCTCGATGTTATGCAATGGTTATTTGACTGCCATACTACCAGGTTTTTTAAAATTTCTTTTTCAGGGTCCCTTTGCCACCGCGCCGAAAGGGATTGAAACGTACCTTTGCCTGTGTGGATACAGGCAGTAGGTTTGAAAGACGCCCGCCTTGCAATGTACGCAGGGAATGGGACTGTGGCATCCAAAGTCCCGTTCTGTTGGACTCTGATGACGAATAAAACTTTGAATAAATGTTCAGCATACCTTTGTTTTTAATTTATGCTAGAAAGTGTGGGGTAATTGTGTCCCTCTTCGCGATTAGTCTTTGTTACTATTAATGTGAAATTATTCCTTACTTATTTATAATTTTGTTCTCTCGCCCCAGTAGGTTACCCATTGTTATAGAGTTATGCTAATTCATTCATTACTACTCAGCCCTTTAATATTATTTATTTCTAATGTTCATTTAAGGTATCATTTCATTATTTGCAACATTTATTTGAGTTATTCTATTTGCTTTTGTTCATTTTTATCTATTATTCATTTATTTAATTTATCACTTTTTTATATCAATTTGTCTATTCATTTGATTATTTACTTGGTAATTTACTTATTTTTATTTAAACTATTATTGATCACTGCCAATTATTTCTTTATATCAATTTGTTTTTTTATTTGATTATTTGTTAATTTACTTATATTTATTCAATTTGTTTATTTATTTGATTATTTGTTAATTTACTTATATTTATTTACTATTATTTTTTTCTCGAGGACGAAAAAACACTAACTGGGTCCGTTTAAATAATTTATTTTTTTAGTCTAATTGATTTATCTCACCATCGTCTTCCGATTCCTCTATTTCTTCTACTCTCATTCGAAACATCGCGAAATCGGCCTCGTGTTGAAACAATAAGATTTCCAAACGGTCCAACCGCCTTTTCAGACGGAAGTTTTCTTCCTCCAAATCTGTTATTCTGCCCTGCATGCTACGAAACTTTTGCTTTAGTTCTTGCGTACTTGTTTTACACTCTTTGCATGACATCTCCGAGGCTTCTTGCATTCTCTGAAATTAAATGATAGTAATTTTTTTTTTCTATCACTCTTTATTCGCAAAGCATCAACACCTCGCTTCGAATCTCAAACAAATTACACCGTTCATCCTATGGTACTTATAAAACATGCACATTGTTAATATAAATGTAATATATTTTTATACTCTATTCATGCAGATCACAATTTATAGTCTTGTCTCATAATATGAATATGATGGTGGTTGAAGGATAGTTAGTTGTCTCTCCTTTACACATATCAAAATGGTGATGATTATGAATGTTATTGATAAGATGAGAAAACCTGTTATTAAAATGTAAATGAGATATTCACAATAGTTGACTGTCAAATCCGAATTTATCATCATTAGTTTATTTGAGTTAGGTTTTGTCGTCTCTTGGGTCGGTAATTGGAAAGGTGATGTGATTGTATCTGATTTTCGTTTCGATTCATTGATTGTCTTGACTTCCACGAAAACTGTTTGCCATCCGCCTGGTTCGGTTATCCATCGCTGATATTTAACTGTTAATTCCCATGCCGTCTCTAAATCAGAAGTGTAAAGTGTAAAAAAATGATTACCGGCATCTAATATAGTCAGGGTTTTTTGTTTGTAGATAATAACAACTCTTTCATCATTTCCTGATTTTCTATATATCGTTACCGGTCCATTTCCAACACTCAGGGTTATACGATTTGACTCGTCTCTGAGATAGATAGACTGGGTCTCACTCTTCAATCGTGACCATTGGTTTCTCACTACCGTTCCATTTTCGAGGCATATGTTCTCGTAGTAGTTTGCATTAACTGAATAATTTTGATTCATTTTCAATTTCTCGTAGCGGATAACTGATTTTCGCGAGTTAAGGGTGTCGACATTTAACCCTTGAAATGTGATTCGCACTTTCACCAAGTCCACTGGCTTCCAATATATATTGATTCCATTTATCTCTGGTTCTATTTCGATCAAGTTTCGCATCTCTTTTGTGTGCACTTCTATCGGAATTTGCGTGTACCACTTTGACATGTTCTGTCTCAACAGCCATTGGTATTTGAAATTTGGCTTTAACTTTCGTACCGCAAATATATCTTTATCATAATTCAGTTCTACCACTGGTGCCGTATTGTCTAGTAAATCAATAATTTCTATTTGGTCTGCGATCTCGCATTTACAGCTCCATACTATATTTGTTAGAGTGGAATATATATGTATTTTCTCCATTCCTCGGATTTTGCTTACCGCATATGGTAAGTCAATCTTTTTGCCGCTCGCAAGTGTTACTACCATCAGCATTATTGCTACATATAATATCTTATTGATGTAGCTGACTGGTGTTGGATTTTTCGTGAATTTCTGTTTCAATTTTGTTTGACCCGTTACTTTATTCTGCTTGGACCTTAAGGGGTATGTCTGATTCACAAACACTTCACCTGCCCTGTGAATTATTTTTCCTGTTTCTCCTGCTATCAAATTACCTGTCTTTAAATCAAGTGAGACTCCGTCCAGCTGCTCTAATATATCCATACCGATCAGATATCGTACTGGGCTTCCCTTCATTATGAGCGCATTGTGCGCTATTATTCGGTCTCCAATATGGAATATGACGTTAAGTTGTCCAATTATGTTTAATTCATTTTTTGATAATGACCTCACTATTTCGTCGGTAGGCTTTATTTGCATTTTCTCCTTCACGTTTAATACATTTTCCGATATTATTGTGTGACTAGATCCCGAATCAACCAAAGCTTCTACTTTATGTTTGTTCATTTGTATAAATATTCGGGGTTGCTTTCCTCTTTTTGTTAATGTCATCATTGAGTAGTTGCATGGTAAGCCTAACATATTCTTTCTCTCGATCTCTGCGCTAGAAGGCTCGATTCTCTCTCCTACCATTCCTTCACATTGTAATGCGATATTTTCTACTGGTTTCATCTCTCGTAATCGATCAACTGGATATACTGGTGCTGGTTGCATAAACGATTTTGGTATACACAATTTTGTAAACGTGTCTACGCTACTCGCATTTAACAGTGGCTCTTTTAAGATTTGATAGGTTCTCAACGCTTCTTTATTCATTCCACTTAGTTCTTGATTGTCAACATATAACGGTGCACTATCACCCTCGTTGTCATTGTCATTATTCTCGTCCCTTGAAGGGGTTGTACTAGCGTAGCTCACCTTTCTCTTCTTTAATATTCGCGCTTTGAGTATCTCCAACTCCTGATATTGATGATGAGTAATGAAGAATCTAGCCAATAATGGTATGCAACCAATTACTAATTTCCACGACCAACCTGTGATCGCGTATAATCTGTGTGTTGATAGGACCTGCGATATTATTACTTTGATTACAACACATATTTACATAAATTCCAATCAATCCGGCACACGCTTGTCCAATGAACATAAACTTTCCCCAGATCTTTTTCATTGTATTATACGTCGCTTTCTTGTAATGATCTGGAGTTAACAAATACTCGTAATTTACCTTCCCACTTCCGCTTGGGAGAATTGTATCTACCATCTCCATTATTACTCTTTCTTTCTTTGATGGAAATAACAAGTTTCTGCGGGCTTCCTCAATGTCTTCGTTCGAGTAAATTCCACTTTGCGATAATTTCTCTAATGACGTAAAATTTACCAGATATTGTAATTCTGTCAATTCTAAGTTTTCCGGTGTCTTTACTTCTCGATGATCTGGTAATGCAATCCAAGATTCTGGTGTTAGTCTGTATAGTGGTGCCAACAATCTATTACACTGTAATACTTTTGGTTTCACGTCCTCTTCCAGTAAGATTCGTGTTACAGGCTCCATAAATCGCAACTTTCCATTTAAATTCACTGGTAACTCGTTGGTGCATTGGTCATACTTTGTCAGTTTAACTGGTACCGATTTACATTTATAGCTATATAGTGCTTCACCGAAAATTCTGGCAAACACCCCATTTTCTGCAATTAACATTGGTGCTACCAAATTAGGATTGGTTATAGCCATTGCCATCCGATTTCGGAGTATTTCTTTGTTGAGATTGCAATCATTTATAATAACTTCTCGTACACATTTTCAACAGTATTTTGACCAAAGTGAAATAAATAATCTATTTTGTTATTAAAGTAATTTGTCAACTTGATATCTCCGGCATGTATGTTTGTTTGGCCTCTATAATCATTTTCTGAGATACATATATACCTTTATAATTTGTCTCATAGACATTTTGTCCACACTTTGTTTTAGTTTCTTTTCTCAGGAATCGCATCCCGTCTTCCTCTGAGGTTGACATTAACACTGTTGGAGTATCTTTCATCCGTAGAGGTGTGATTCTTGTTGTTGTACTCGTCGCTGGATCCATTCTTATTTTCTCGGGCTTTTCCTGATCTGTTCTCCCGTTATTTCTTTAAAACTCATTGACTTCAATTGCACTAAATTGCACTTTTGGTATCGACATCGTACACCAAAATTGATTCTTCTGTCTGACAGCTAGATTGTTTCATGTTGCAGAATGGATGTGTTTGTAGTTTACCAGTATCATCATCAAATGATCCATCAAATTCTCTTAATTCTGACATGTACTCTTCAACAACCACGGCTTTGTCAATTATAGCATCGTCTACTTTGTATGGCTCTCCTTGGCAATCACCATTCGACTTTATTATCCTCTCACGGTTACAGTCTCACGGATTTTGTGGTTAAGCTTTGCTTGTAGTTTGATATCTGCATTAATTTTCAACTGTCCTGTTTGAAAGGCTGCCAAACAATTCTCCGGAATTATTTCTATCGGTCTAGGTATCGATTGCATTTTCACCATCGATGAGTGGCTCCATTTTCCACAATAAAATACAAAAGTAGTTCGTTTCACTGTACACTCTCTCACCTTTGATCTTCGAAACCCCGATTCTTGATATACATGATATTTTACTGGATTTGTCACTTTACATTTTACTGGATATGCATCCGAACACTCTGCTACGTTTACCAACGAATATACTCTTCCCATTTCGGTTTGGGAACAGTCATATGCCACCAATGAATTCGTCGTATTTATTATTCCAATAACATAATAATAGAAATCATCAACCATGGAAATGCAAGTTTTCCCTTTTTCCTCACTGTCTCTGTTTTTGGGCTCTCAGCCTTTTGTATTAACTCTTCCCATCCGCCATGGTTTGCGATCCACTTCATCAAATATTTATTCGTCATTTCAGTAGCTTTCTTTATCAATGATTTTGAATTGTCACTTTCCAGATAACCATAAGTACCAATCTCCAATATTATATAGGCTAGCACTGTCAATATTACATCTCGATCTAACTCAGTTCGTGTTAAGTCCTCAATTACTGCTTCCTCACAAAATTCCTTTTCTTCATAATTTCTTTTAATTATCGACGGTAATCTCCTCTTTAATTCCGTTGCCAATCTTTTTACAACTCTTTCTCCCCCTCCGAAATATCATCTTCTGTTTCAGTTTCATCTAACAAATACAATTCCGTTACTAAACTTTTTAATATTCGCTCAGTTTCGCTTGATTCATCTAAACGCTCAGTTTCGCTTGATTCCTCTAAACTCAAAGATTCAATTTCCGCATCATTCTGTTTTATCCCACATATCGCAATGTCATTTTTCGTCTCAACAAAGTTCTCTTCACTTTTCATCTCATCTATGCTCGGTAGTATCCTATTATCGGTGCTCCTTTCCTCAACATCCCTTGTAACTTCATTTCTGATCTCATTTCCTCATTTTCCATTGTTTCTAATCTCTGCAATTCATTAATTTCTTGATCAATTTCTCCTGGGTCATCTACAACTTCAGTTTTAATCTCTACATTATCATTGTCCACTTCCTCATACAGAGGCCAAAACGGTACTATTACTGCATCTTCTTCCATTTCACCACTTTGTTTTGTTGCGTACATATTATTAATACAATTTGGGTTACATCCGTAGTTTAACAAATATTCGTCATCATCCAATTCTCGTCCTTTGAACGTCAACACGATAATTCCGTCATTACCTAATATCTCCGCTGCTTTTTGTCGTATTTTCTTTGCTTTTACACTCCAACGTTCCTGATAATATTCAATCCTTTGATCCGCAATATTTAACGCTATTATCAAAGACTTCGCACTATCGTCTGCCGCCTCATAATCATGTCCTAGTTTTCGAATTACCTCTTTAACTTTGCCTGATAACTCGTCGGTTTATTCGTATACGGTACGATGCATTCAAACAACCCTTCTTTCATGTCTCGATCCATTTCGATGCTCATTATGAAGTCGATACTCGCATTAATTTTATCTCTATTCCCTGCATACAGGGTATCCTGTAAATCTGCTAGAATCTTTTCCCAATTTTGTCTGTCTGAATTCAAAGTATTAACAGCATTAACAACTTTTACTTTATTTTTCCAGCCTGGTATCAGACCGCAATCTACTAAGTACTCCTCGTCTTCCAGACATCGATTCTCAAATTTTAGTTGCACTTGCCATCCACTGTATTGACGCAGTATTCGCTCCTTTAGGTCTTTGATTTGTCCGTAGGCCTTTACACGGAATTGGCACTTCACATTATCAAGTCCCGTCGTTTCCACTATGATATCATCTAAATCCCTTCTTGACCGCAAAGCCTTGCCAAACTTTTGCATTTGCTTAAGTATCTCATCATCTCTGTTTCCTTGAATAACTTTGCACATAAATTTATGGCTCTCTTTAGTTCGCTTTGGGTTAGTGACATCACACTGAGTTCTGCGATCCATCGTTTCAACTGGGAGTTGTCAGTTTCCATTTTCTCAAGCAATTTTTCAACTCGGGCTAACAGTGCAGTCGGATTCTCATCTGATGCGATCTTTCGCACTTTCGGGGCAGGTTTTCCCTCACCTTCTGACACGGTTCCACTTATCATATGAGATTCAGTTTCTTCATCTGATTCGAATTTAGCCACTAGTTTGTTCAGCTTCTGTCGCATTTCTCGAAATTCCTTTTCCATTTTGTCTTGAAATTCCTCTCTCTGAGCATATGTCATGTTACTGGTGTTTGGCATATCTTCTTGGAATCTGATTGATTTCTTTAAAATAGGTCTGCTGAATCTCTCTGAGTTCCTTGGGCATGATCGCGCCATGTGGCCGTATCCCTTGCACGAATGACATTGTATCTGTCCATTTGTATTCACTTTGTCCCTTTGTGGTGAAGGTGACGCTGACGATGATCTTGATCTGGTAAAACAGTTTCTGCTAATATGCCCTTTCTTTCCGCATCGATAGCATTCGACATCACTGCTGATCCTTTTGTTTTCTGTGAATCTCTTGTTAGGGCTGGGATTTTTCCCATATTTGAACCAACATTGATTTGAGTAGTGTCCAGACTTTTTGCAATGTTCGCATTGAGGATTATTTACCTGTCCATTTGATTGTACACTCATCGCTGATCTACCGGCTTGAAATCTAGTATTTGGTCTTAAAATTGGACTACTGATTTGATTTATTTTCTTTTCATCCCATGGTGCTCTCACAGGCGTAATTGACCGCTCACGTCTCTCCACATTAACTCCAAAAGCATCTGATCTTTTTGCACTTTTTAAATTCAGCTCTATCTTCATGGCTTTCTTCACGAGCTCATCGAAATTGGAAAAATCCACATAACATAAGGCCTTTTTGATTTCGGAGTGGACTCCGGTTATAAACTGATCTTCTAACAGCTCTTTAACCTGCTTGGCCATATCTGCTTGATCGGGTTTGACTTCGAAGGCTTTATCTGCTAAAGTGGTCAGATGATAAGCAAACTCACTGACCGATTCATCTGGACCTTGAACTCGATTATAAAATTTCTGTCGCATGATTCTTTTGATATCTCCACCAACCAGTTTCAGTGCCATTGCATCCTTCAATTTTGTCCAATCATTGCCAACATTTCGTTTGTCGACTTGCTGCCAGGCTTCTCTTGCCGCACCCTTCAGATAGAGTGGGAATCTCTGAACCATAATGGCTTGTGTCCATCCGTATGCTGAGGCGTACATATAATAATCTCCCATGAAATCTGCAAATTCAACAGGTCTCCCCCATATTGATTGACGGGTAATTTCTGACAACTTGCGAAATCGATCATCTCTCTATTGAGAGGCATAACAGCATTATCATTTGCCATTTGGACTTGTTTCTGACTTCTGAGGTTGTATCGGTTCACTTTGAGCTAAACTTCAAGCGTTAAACAATAATTTAAAATTACTTTTCAACTTCTTTTAAATCTCCCAATAATAGCCTTTTATAATCTCGTTAACACTATTTTCAAACTTCTAAGCCGACTTTCACTCACGTCAGTACTAATTCTTTTTATAATTCCTTTTTCACTAGCTTCCAATAATTTCCCTCCGACTTTCTATCACGTCGGTACTATTTTTTTTTTTTCAATAATTATTTTTTCACTAACTTTCAATAATTTTCCGCCGACTTGCGATCACGTCGGTACTATTTTTTTTTTTTCAATAATTATTTTTCCACTAACTTTCAATAATTTTCCGCCGACTTGCGATCACGTCGGTACTATTTTTTTTTTCAATAATTATTTTTCCACTAACTTTCAATAATTTTCCGCCGACTTGCGATCACGTCGGGCTCACCAGAATATATGTTGGGTTTTGGATTATTTCAAGTCGGTTCTCTCTGACTCCTGGTGTTCTTTAAATTAAAACAATGAACGACCCAACGTATATTGAAACAACAGGTTCACAATTTATTTTCACGCTACAATGACCAATCAAAGTTTATACGATTCTCTGCTCGGCGTTGATGCTTTGCAAACAAACAATATTCACCTTTTGATCCTTTAGTTCTGTTGACTCTCGTTTTCCTTGATTTCTGTTTGGTTTGATCCCTTTTCGCCTTTCCGTATTCTTAATTCTATTTCTTCTTTTCCCTACTTCCCTAATTCGTTTATCACTTTTCCTACAGTCTGATTCTTCGAACCCTAGCTGAGGCAGAATGCCGATTTTCTCTGATTTTCCCTTTGCTTATATACTCCTCGAAATCAGGATGACAAATGGTTATTGCCGAGCCAATCTTTCGTTTGACATTTTCTCCTACGTGTTTGCTTCGGCCGTCATCCATAATGGTCCAACGAATCCAGATAATTAATGGCCCTACCGGTCTTCCTACGCGCGCTATCTTCTCCTTACTCTTTTCCCATTAATCATTGTGTCAAGCTAATGGGCCCAAATCTTCCTTTTGTTTGCCTTTCTTCTTGTTTACCCAGCTCGGGTTTCCTTCATCTCTCGGGTTCTCCATTGGCTCGGGTTTCCCATTAGCTCGGGTTTTCCATTAGCCAATTAATTAATTAATTAATTAACGTTTTCTGTTTTCATACATTTGAATGTTTTTCAACCCTTTCTAACCCTTTTCTGATAAATCCCTAACCGTCATCTTGTTGACCATTAGCTAATCTATAACTGTCCCGTTTTTCCCATTCGATTTCGATGATTTTTCCATTTATTGATTTTTCTCGGATTTCCGGATTCTCGCCTTTCGTAATTGCTTTTTGCATTTTCTAATACTGTTTCCATCGCACTTTCCTTTACTATTAATTCTGTGCACGATCCCGCTTTTATTTGCCTTTTTTCTTCGCTTACTTTCCATTTGAATTATTATCCTAAATTTTATTTAAATTTTTAATTTTAATTTACAGACCTCAACAATATTAAATAAAACAAAATAAAAACATAACAAAATTAAATAAAACAAATATTAATTAAAATCATTGAAAAGTCTACAGATGCAGAAAGAAACACAAAACCAAAACATAAAACCGCCAAAACCTTGCAAAAAAAGGTTTAAAAAATACATAGGCGAAAGCGGCGACCAAATATTTAAATATCAAAGGGTAAAAAGAGAAACAATCAAAGAGAATGGTTTAATAATAAAAAAATAAAAATTTACGAAAAATTGACAAAATAATATCAAAAATAGAGAAAATTAAGGAGAAAAATAAAATATTTAAAATAAAATAAAAGCAATAAAAGCCCCCGAAAAAAAGCCGAAAAAGACTTAAAATACTCTGATTGGTCGCACCCATGCATGAAAACACTATATATACAGCAGTCATTTTCATAATTTTAGACATTTGTAGACACAACATTTTTTATCCATTTGTTGAGACAATTTGTTTTAGACATTTGTGTTAGACACAAACAATTTTAGAAAAATTGTTTAGTCAATTTTTATGCCGACGTATGACAATTTTTCAAATTTGGATGCTTGACCGACAAACTTGTAAGTATTGTTTTTTGTACAAATATATTTTTCTAAGTTAATGTTTTATTTAATTTCTGGATGGCCGCGATGTCTTTTGGCATCGCTCGGCAGGTTACCCCTAACTTATTTATATTAATTTTACATATATTAAGTCATTGGTGAATCAATATTTAATTTCCGCAGTTAAGTTTGTGGGATGTTGACGTGTCGATTTATCATTTTCCACCCTTCGAAGTCTACTGAGACAGGTCAGCTTTGCATTGATCACAAATTAGGACTCCGTTGGAATTTACCGCGGCGTTCATGAAAAGTGGACGGAGCGGTAAGAGGGTAAAATGCGGGAATATCGTCAGAGTTAAAGGGAAAACATTTTTATATGTTTAAGTAGGAAAATTGAATTTTTATTTAACTACTGCCGATTATTATATTATCAAGGGTACAACTAGTGATAGAACTTGAGTTCAACGAAAGTATAAAGTAATGTTAGATCACGTACATTGTTTGATAATCATCGCGGTGGAAAATTAAAATATAATGTTACATTTTGGAATAGATCTGTGAGATGATAATAAAAAGATTTACGAACAGTGGTAACTGTAGCGACCATAGAAATGCAAATATGAGTTATTGGACTAAAATAAGTACATTATAATAATGCATTCATTTTAATTTTCCGTAGTTAAATATTTTAATGAAATAAGGAATTTTATAATAAAATAAGGGCGGAACGCTACCCAAATTTTTGATAAATATATATAGAGTAATGATAACAAATTGATATAGGAATTGTAGAAATAGATGAGTATGAACAAGGGTATAGATAAAAAGAGACGTAAGACCTTTCATCGGCAGTCAAGAACCCGAAAGGGAAAATATCATGAGGAGTAGTTCTAGAAATGGAGCTCACCTGCTCATGAATTTTCAGCTGCTATATACAGTACCAACATTAGCTTGCTCATGGGTATATAGTGGTAATATTGAAATTGTGAGGAGTCTGGGTGAGACAGCATAGACCCTAGGAAAAGAAGGAATTTTGATAGAGGGGAATAAGTTAGAATAAACTTTGCACAGATTTAAACAAATTAATTACTCCCAGTACTCCAACAAAAACATCGGCAGCATTAACAATTTCTTGCGTATTATTCAGTTGGCAGGCATCGTGGTTTAGAGTGATTTAGCCCTCGGTTTCCATTGGGGTTAGTTTCTCTCGGTGATGTAATTTAATAAAAATAAAAAAAAATTAAATTAAAATTATTCAAGATTATAATTAATTTTATATATATAAAAAAATTTCGTCAACAAGTTAATCCACAAAATGGTACCTAAATTATTATATCCTGAAAAGTTGTTATGATAAAAAATAATAAAAAATATTCTTTCAAATAAAAACGATTTTAAAAAACTTATTTTCATTATTAACTTATGTACTCATATTCAAAATGTCTACCTGGGATAAAGCCTTCATTTATCTTTTCTTTTCTTTAGTTGTATTGTTCTTGTTATCCATTAAAATTCATAAGTTATTATGAACTGATGTTCGTTATTAAATTTCTTTTCATTTGATATTTTTATTTCTTTCTGGTTTTCCTTTTGCTAGTAAAATATTCTGCTTTCAATTTTATGTCATATTTACTCCTTCCTTATGATCATTCACTCTCAACTGAGAGTTTGACATTGAGGTTCATGGAGAGGAAATCTGTCCCGGCGAACTACCATTCACTACGGGTACCTCACACACCGAAGTACTTGTTCTAGACTAGTTAGTGAAAATTTAATTTTGATTTATTCCATGCATGTAGACGATCAGATGGTTAACAATTAGCATATTATAATAATAAATAATAATGAATATAAAATTACCAATTTATGCATGATAGTAATCAAAAAATGATAATCAAAACAATAATTACATTAAATAGTTAATAATGGTATTATGTGATTTAATGATTTCATATTATTGATCATAATGGGGATCGGGTCATGAGGCATCTTGCATAGGTCAAGTACCATAGGAGCGAAGCTTCCTTGGGACTTGATCGATGCGAGGAAACTATTTTGATATCATACATTATTAGAAAATTTAAGATTTCGACAATGAAAAAAACAAATCATATAATTTGAAAATTGGCACTTGGTACACACAACATCTATTTACGAATCCAAATCAAAACTAACTTAAGGTAGGGTATTTCCTAAGACCTATCTAAATTTTTGCATAATGAAAAAACAAATTTAATTACATTCTACTAGAATCTAGCATAAGATAATATATATATAAATCAAAACCAAATGTCGATAGTTCCTTACTTCTAAAATGATTTTGGAAGTTGGTGCAATTCTTCTAAAAAATTTTCTTTAAAAATAGCATTAATTTATGTCAATCTGGCATCGACTTATATAAGGGGGTTTTATACGCATGT
Organism: Schmidtea mediterranea; assembly: GCA_022537955.1. NCBI lineage: Eukaryota > Metazoa > Platyhelminthes > Tricladida > Dugesiidae > Schmidtea > Schmidtea mediterranea. The sequence continues at coordinate 266,081,659 of CM039679.1, read as the reverse complement.
TTTTTGATGCGGTAAAACAAAACGCCTACACGTTTATACCATATTTCATCACTTTTCTCCTGGTTTACAGATTTTCGTGATTCTTTTTAATTAATGTTTCTAATTATATTTCAGGCTTAAATCTCATAGTTATTTTCTAGAATATAAGCGTTTTCGATGAATTTGGAGCTAATTTGATGAGGTTAATTTGATGAAAATACAAATAATATATAAAAAATAAATAAAAACATTTAAAAAGAATCAAAAAACATTAAATTTTAGCAAAATTAACCTATTTCATTATAGTGGCTCCAAATTCATAGAAAACACTTATATTCTAGAAAATAACTATGAGAATTAAGCTTAAAATGTAATTAGAAACTTTAACAAAAAACAATCACGAAAATCTGACAACTAGGGGAAAAGTGATGAAATATGGTAAAAACGTGTAGGCGTTTTGTTTTACTGCATCAAAAACATGCGTGTAAAACCCTCTCATATATGTCGATGGCAGATCGACACAATTAAATGCTATTTTTCAAGAAATTTTTATTAAACTTCAAGGAATCATTCCGAAGTAAGGGAAAGTTTCTTTATTTTTATATTATTATTATTTTATCCTTATTTTTATTTTTATGAAAAATCTTAGGATAGGTACTAGCATATTTGAAAAGATTGAATTTTTATATAGAAAACTCTAGTTAGGTTATCACCTGTAATGTTTAGGCCTATAAATATATCGTTTATGTATATTAAGATATTTTTTATTCAAATAATATGATTGGATTATTTTTAATTTTTGAATTTTCGTCAGTTTATTAACAATAAAAAATGGTAATGAAAGACAAAACAGAATGATTTTTCCTTCCATGGTACTTGAACTATACGATATGCCTCGTGACCAATATTTTCCATCACTCGAGAAAAGTTAATAATGAAGTATTAATATTATTATTATTAGACTTAACCAGTATCATTAATTTCATAAAATTACCTTTTATTGAAAATTTTTTTGAAAATCCAAATGATGCAAATCTGAACGTTATTTTATCCACCATTATTATTAATTTTATTGACATTATTATCCTACGGTCACATGCATGCAAGTCAGAAAAATTAAATTCTCACAAACTGGTTTAAAGTTAGTACTTCGGTGTGGGAGGTACCCGTAGTTCGCCGTGTCAGATCTATTCTCTCCAAGAACCTTAACGTCAGACTCTCTGTAGAGAGCGAAGGATTATGAAAAAGGATCAAATATTGTACATATAAAGAAAGAAGAATATAAAGACTAATAAGCAAGAAAGAAGTAAAAAGATTATCCAGAAAAATAATGTAAAAGAAATTTGAGCACTGATGAGAAATATGAAGAACTAGAAAAACAGAAATTACAATCTTAGTAGAAAATCAATGAAGGTATCATTTGTTCAAGTACTGCATGATAGAAATCAACAATAAGTACATATGTTGGCATAAAGTAAATTCTTAATTAGAAATCAAATCTAAAAATATTAATTTTTGTTTTAAAAAGAAAAGATCTTTTTTGATATTATTTTTTATTAGTTTATAGAATCTTATTCAGACTCCAAAAGATCACGGGTAAACGTTTAAATTTTCAGGAGCAAGAAACGATTATCATTTCATGCCGATGGAGTCATTATTAATTACGACCCTACAAAATTTAAATGAATTATTATCTCACAGTTGTGATTTTAATATTTGATATTTTTATTATTATTGTTGGATGATGAGGATAGACCCATCACCACATTTATCTTAAACAAATACTTCAAAGCAGGGCCTGGGAAATATAGGGTGAACGTGGACGCTGAAGAGCGAATCTAAGAAGTATAGCCCATAACAAACCATCCCACAATATGAAGAACGAATTCTAACAATCTAATGTATAGTCCAGAGCAAACCATCAAGCCAATTCCAATATGAAAGACAGTATTGACAACCTTTGTGATTTATCTGAACAATTATTATGACATTTTATTTCTTTTTTTGAACAATTATGTGTGGTATTTTACGTGTAGTATTTTATTTTTGATTGAATTTATGTATAGCATTTTATTTTTATTGAGATGGTGTTTTATAGTCACTTTATAGTTATGATTTTATTCCTAGGATGTTATATTGTGTGAAAATTATAAGGAAAATAAATATAAAATTTTATTGTTAAAAATAATAGCTTTGAATAATTAAGGAAAATAAATATAAATTTTATTTTTGAAAAATTTTAAATTATTTTTGGGAAAATAGATATAAAAATTAAACATGGAGAAAACCTTAAATAAATAATATAGATTTTTCCCAGTGAACAATTAAAACCTTAAATAAATAAAATAGATTTTCCACAATGAACAATTTCTGAGCAAATAAAACAAATAAACCTTTCCCGAAAAATAAATAATTCTTGGTAAATAAAATTCTTCAGAAAAAATAAAATAAATAAATATAATTCCCTTTTAAATATGTGAATATTTAAAATTAAAGCAAAGGAAATTAGTAGAAATAGTAGAAATTTTTTACTTAAAAGCACCCCTAAAATCTTAAACAAAAAGAAACAGTCTTGCAGAGTTAATCTTTAAGGCTTTAAAATACGACCACCAAAAACGTCCACATTGATCATTTTTGCATTCACAACATAGCATACATATAACACTTACACAACACTCACTATTGTTGGGCTTAAAGCCAAAATTAAAACAAAAATTATTACGAACAAACTATAAAACAAAAAGACAAAAATAAAAAGTTAATGAAATATGGTCGTTACACATACCCACGCACCGCAAGAAGAGATCAAAAATTAATAAAAAACATAATAATTAAAACAAATTAAAAACATAACAAAAATTGAATAAAACAAATAATTAATTAAAATTCTCGAAAAGTTTACAGCTACAGAAAGAAACATGAAAAATAAAATAAACTGCCAAAACCTTGCAAAATAAGGTTTAGAAAAAACACAGGCAGAAGAGGCGACCAGGAAATAAAATATTAGGGTTTAAAAATAATATTGTAAGAAAATAATAATAAAAATGAAACCCAATAACGAAATATTAATATATCTAAAAACAAAGAAAATTGTATAAAAAATTATAAAAATAATTTGAAATAATTAAAACAATTTAAAAACCCGAAAAATCGCGAAAAATCGCCAATTGGTCGCACACAAGCACGAAAATAGTATATAAGTAGCAATAAATTTCATTAGAAACAACAACCTCTATAACTTTTAAAAACTTATCAAACTCTTCATAACAAGCACTTTTACGAAAACTATTATTTAAGTCAATTGAGTAAGGATCTTGTTATTTTTATTTTTTCTTGGTTTATATGTTAACGTAAACATTTCATTAAATGATGTTCGTAACAATTATAATGCTTCGTGTGTTTTATATTAAATCATTTATATATTTTTATCTATACCGAGGTTCTCCTTTAAAATCATATTTATAATACGTATGGAAATAGCTCACAGATGAGCAGATCGGCGATCCGGCTGGAGGATTAAGTTCCCTAGTTGCGATTGCGTCTATCTGCAATCTCGGTCTGTCCGCGACGGGGCCTGGCAAAATGGCACAGGACCCTCCCCGCAGGGCATCGTTAAACAACCTGCAACGGATGATGGAAACATCGGTCGAGGCAAGCAGAAAAATCTAAATTGCGGGAAATGCGACGTCAGGTAGGGGCAATAAGAACGATCGTGTTACGATTGGTAGGCAAAGTTTTTATATGACCTCGGAATCATATGATGAGGGGCAGTACGGATAAGATAATAAAAGTGGAATCTTAGTATTATTTTTGTAAACTGTTAAATTTAATCAATGAAATTTAATAACCATTACCTAATCATACAAGTTATCTTTGGTGCAGGCGAGAATTTAGTCGATAACTCCAAATGTGTAAGTGATTTTGCCGGGGAAATTGTTCGTCAGAATGACCTTAAAATCACCATACGCCTTAGAAGTAAATAGAGCTACATCCAACTAAAAGTCGCCAAATATCCGAGTTTTCCCCGAGACGTCCATCAAACCACGTTCTGAAAAATCTATGGAGATAGTTACGAACCATTGACATATGACCATCGATAGGTAGAGAACCATAGATCAAGATTGATCATTCACATTAAGTATCCAAGATCAAATTTTCGTATATCGAGAACATAACTTAAAATCCAATCGATTTCCTTGAATATGTCGACGATAAAGTTAGTCAATCATAACTCTGGATTATTTACGTGAATACCGGAGCTGGAATCGAATCATCACCCGACATTAGCAAGAAGTTTGTCCGTCAAATTTGTTCATCGCTATCCCTTACCAATCGCAATATTCGACTCGATCAGCATACACAACGAATTGACAAGATAAACATCCATCGCGTTGACCCTTGACCCAGATTTTCGTTAGTAATACGGTAAATAAGAACTGACCGGATGCTCTCGTGAACGGGTGAAATTTGCTATAATCATTTACTTTGTTAAATTTACTTCTGAATAGCCGTATGGCTAAATCTTGTAGAAAATTAACATAAATAATTAAACTTAATTCTAACAGTCAAATAGTTAAATCTTATGGAAAAATATTATAAATTATTAAAATAAATTTTAAATGGTAATAACATTAAACCTCGTAGTAAAATATTATTATTTGTTAAATTCAATTTCAAATAGTAATATAATTAAATTTTATAGTGACATATTGTTATTCGGTAAACTTAATTCTAAATGGTGAAACGACTAAAATTTTTAGTAAAATGTTATCAGAAGTCTTGCAGTATAATGAAAATTGCTTAGCCCGACGAGATCTAGTATTTGGGAGTTACGTAACATCACTTAAATAGACGGGAACCGCGATGAAAACCCTAAAAAACTTCAATAGTATTTAGATACGTTAGACTCCAAAAATACCCACTAACTCAATTCAATCTACCTAATATGACGCCGTCTAAAATACTGATGATAAAACCACGACCTTACAATTAAAATCCTACTGTAATCTCTCTCAAATTAATAGTATAATCTTCCAAAGTGATGCCTGGATTATCAAGCCTACCTCGCATCCCGCGACTGCCACCTTCTGCGACAGCTACATCTCAACGATTAGAAATCCTAGAAAGGGATTTTGAGACACTGAAAAAAAATATCAAAGAGTAAAAAGTACTTGGAGCTCGCCGGAAGCGACTAAGAGCCTATTCCAGAAGATATCGCGCTTATCTAGGGCTAAAGATGACCTGGTTATCGAGAACCGGGGACAGCGCATCACCATTACAGAACAGAGCGCTGCACTCCGTAGAATTTTCACGGAGAACGAGCTCCAAGCTCGTCTATCGAGTCGAAGTTTGGCTCGGGAAATCGATATTATTCCCGCCCAACGCCTCACCAATGACCTAGGATCAATACCACCAATCATTCTCCTTGCAAACACAGCGACTGAGAATCAAACCGGTGCTCCAAGAAGACGGCCGAACCGAAACCGCCGGCGTCGCGAAAGGCGTCAGGCGGAAGTAAACTTGTTACGGGCAAATGAGAGGATCCAAGGGTCGGCCCCAACGAGTGACCCGCCTCCAGCATACACCGATTTTGATTTCCCAACGGCTGATCCAGACATCATCTATGCCCCATCAATAACAATAAATCGAGCGCCGCCACAGGTGTATATTGACCTGGTAGCCAATGAAACAGAACTACCCGACGTGAGTCGAGTCTTAGAGAGCCTCCTACTCACCCCCGAGGAAATCGCCGTCCTGACTGAACAATTGCAATCGACTACTCGTCCCAAAGAACCATCCACGTCGATACAAGAAGCAGTCCACCCATATTCGTCTGATCCAAACCCCCGTCGACCGAAGCGACGATGTCTCCCGGTAGATATCGATTTGGAGGACTAAATCACCGGGCCAGACACTTCGTTGACCAATATCGTCTCGAACAGGTTTATACCTCGACATTTTTGAAAATGACCAGTGATTTGTTTTGAGCGATATATGTTCTAGACTAGTGTTATAGTAAATAATATAATTGTCGTAATATTAAATTTATCACTTTGATTTGATTTAGTTAACGATATCTAGTAGTAATTAATTGAACGTTTAGTTGTAATACGAACCTCAAAGTAAATCTTTGTCGACAGTAAAATATCGAAACTGTGCACAAGGACTACTCTCACTCCCCTTTTCTCAAACTTCACGAGATAAGATTGCCTAGAAACAGTAAAAGCGGAATAGAGAGCATAAGACCTTCCATCGGCAGCAAGGAACTGGGGAACGAAGGTTCTTTGAGGAGTAGTACTGGAAACGGTGCTCACCTGCTCGAATAGCTTTCGGCTGTTACGCACAGTACCAACATGGTTTCGGCCATGGGTGCGTAACGGTGAACTAAACTCATGGGGTGTGCGTGAAAGGGTGTCCCTAGAACGCGAAGAGGAATGTTAGTGGTGAGTAAGACCTAAAGGTTTTATGAAATTTTCCCGTACACCAACACTATTTATTATAAAAGAAAAGAAAATTTAAAAGTTGAAGTTAAAGGTTGATTTGAATATATTGATTTGGTAATTTTTATTGTTATTTAATAAATTATTTATACAAAGAGTTTTGTCTTTTCATTATATATAAAAAACATCAGTGAAAGGTTGAGAGTCAACTTGAGACCTCACCAAAACACGAGACTTCAACATTATTATTATTATTATTATATCTTGATCAATTTTTTTTATAAATTTTATCATCATGGAAATGAAATGCAAGAAGAAACAACGACAAAGCAGAAGAAGTGTCTTGGAAAGTCTCAACAGCTAAAAGAAAAAAGAAATAGAAAAAATAAACTTGAATATAAAATAAAATTTTTATTGTGTTCAGTAAAAACTTAAATTAAATTTTTATTTTTTTTAATATGTTTATATGTTTGGTTATTATTATTGAAAGTCGGTTCCCTCTGACTGCTCGTGTCATTTTCGAATCAAATAAGCAAACCCAACACAGAATAATTTAATTTGCACTTTATCACAGTTACAACTCAATCCGATTTATTTCAATGTTTTGTAATCACAATTTCACTGATTTATTTGCACCCTTCAACCACCGTATAAATTTGATTATCTTAAGGTAGGTTATCCAATAGATAATCACCCTTTCTGATAGATAACTTTGACTTTACTTGGGTTTAGATTCTTCTACTGACCTAGTTACACTACTCGTTTGCGTCGATCCCTGGTCATTTCGAGTTTTTCCATTTTTCTTTTATACTCCTGCTCAGACTGGTGTTTTATTGACTTTACTGTGCTTTTTTCGTAATACCCCAACAAATAATTAAAAGTTAATTTCTAACCATCTAAAATACACCCAAAAGTCAAGCAAGGAAATCGTTCGGATTCAAAAGGTATATTATTAAAATAATATAATAAGTGGAAATAGCTTAAGGTTTCCAAAAAAATTTATGTTCAACGGAATAAAACGGACATGTTTTTAAAAAAAAGGAATTTTTCTTAAATACCATTTTACTTATATTACGTTACTTAAAATATTAATTTAGAAAAATCAAAAATAACCAATTAAAGAAAAAACATTTATTAATAAGACATCAAAATCTCCATATTAAGTTGATACGATCCAGATGGCATTCTCAAAAAATCCAACTAGAATGGGAAAGTTTTTCTGTAAAATCGGGAAAATAAAATCTAAAATCAATAAATTAAAATGAGTAGAAAAATAATTTAATTATCTCACCCGAGTATGTATGCGGAATTATGAAATTCCGTTCTAAAAATAGAACAGAATTTCTTATTTTAATCGATAATTTTAATAAGTTTGAATTCTGGGATTTTAAAGGAGAAGGGATGCGAATCATCAGATATCGATCACATGTTTGGTTAAAACCATATTATTAGGACCTTATACATATTTCCAGGGCCACCGAGAGGACTTCTGGGCCCCGGGGATATACTTCTTGTAGGGGCGCCTGCCAAGAGCGTGAAAAAAAAATTTCCCTTCGGACTTTTGGCCATTTATAAATGAAGCGGGAAACCGCAAAATATCCTAATTGTTATTGGAACAATGTATTCATCAATAATTCTCTTACAAAAATGAAAACGTTTACAACTAAAATTACAAAAAAAAGTACAAAAAACAAATAATTTTTAAAATGTTGTTTTCCAAACAAATTAATTACGTCTTGAAAATCAATTTTCTTAGCCATTTCAGATTCAATCGACAACATTTCTAAATCATTCAATTGGTTTTGTGACAGTGTGGATCTCAAAACATCTTTTATCCTTTTTAAAACACTAAAGGATCGTTCTGCTTCAGAAACGGTTACAGGGATCGTACAAAATAATCTTATTGCTATTATTATGTTGGGAAACAATACATCCAGTTTCAATTTTTAATGATGTTTAGTAACTAAATGAGCGAGAGAGATTTGTTTTGTATATTGGCATCATAAATTGATTTCAAATGGAGTATTTCTTCACCAAGATTATCGTCAATATCATTTTCATATACTTTTTGTAATTTTTCGGACTTCGTGTGTATTTCTTCATCATTAAGGTTATGAAATAACCATAATACATTGAATAACGAATCAATTTCTTTAGCCGCATTAAATCTTCTTGTAATATTTCCAATAATACAATCTAAGAAAACATTGAAAACATTTGTTCTGAATTTGTCACTTGGTGTCATTTCTAATTCGTTCCCCCATTTTTTCCTTTTACTACGTTTTGTTTCAAAATCTGTATTTATCTCTAAAGATGAACCAAACAATTTACATTCATTGAAGGGAGTTTCCCAACTATCTCTTATTGTTTGTAATTCATCAAGAAGACTTGAAAAATTCGCTACTTCTACATTAATTGTCGCATCACGAGCTTGTAAAACAATATTTCTATAATTTATAGCTTGAAGGACTTTTTACCAAATTTTAGCCATTACTAAGAATTCAAACGATTCCATATATTTTTTTATTCCGTTCAGATCTGAACGAATTTCCCATGTTAAGTTTAATTCTAAAACAGAATCTATGGCACTTTTAATTGCAGGAATATTTTCAGCAATTGGTTTAATACATTCAATTCTAGCAGACCAACGTGTATTTGACATAGAGTGCAATGAACGTCCAGTATTATTTTTTAATATTTCCCATCTTTGAGGGCTACTGCTAAAAACATTGTATAATTTTTGTACCGTACCAAAAAACGTTACAAACTCAGGACAAGATTCTGCTGCATGAACACCACACAAATTTAAACTATGACATGCAAAAGGGGAAAATATTGCCAGTGGATTGATTTGCAAAATACGAGCTTCAGCACCTTTATATGAGCCACTCATATTGGATCCATTATCGTACCCTTGTGCACGACATTCGCTTATAGGAATATTATTTTTTTCAAGCGTTTCGAGAATTAAATTTGCAGTATCTTCTCCAGTCTTCTTATTGCAGTTTACAAATGCAAGAAATTTTTCCCTTATTCCGAATTCATCTGAATAATTATTTACAGAGACGTATCGTAAAATAAATGTAGTTTGTTCTATATGGGCGGAATCAGGACTTGCATCTACAATTACAGAATAATATTTTACAGTTTCTCTTTCCCTCAAAATGCAAGTTCTCAAATAATCGGCACAGCATGATATGAATTCATTTTGAATGTCTGCCGATAAATAATGTACTTGCAATCTCTGTTTCTCGATTTGTGATTGTTTAACCATTTTTAAATGTGCTTCCAAAAGTGGATCATAACGACTGAAAAGTTCTAATATTCCGAGAAAATTTCCATTGTTTGCATCTCCAATCAAATGTGAACTGCCCCTGAAAGCCAAACCTCGTTCAGCCAAAAATAAAGTTACATCTAAGAATCGTTTTAATAAATCTGTCCATTTTTGTATCTCATTTCGTATTTGTTGTACTAAAAGGCAATCAATTGTTCTATTTTTACTAATATTACTTTCTACAGTTCGCCACTGAATATAACAAGATTTATGGTGGGTTTATTTTTCATGCTCAGGTATTCTATCATATAGTTTTTTTATATTCTCTATCAGGCTGCCAACCCAATTCCGTACACAAAACTGATCTTTGATCTTCTCGAAAATTATAAAATAAACGACAAGGAAAACAAAACAGAGATTTTTCGATTTGCTCCAAGCAAGCCAATCTTGAGCAATAATTGAATTATTTTTTAAACACAATTTTAACAAATTTACTGGAAATTGATTGCACTGTTTATCAACAGGAAATGTTGCTGGATGTGATTCTGGACCTCGTTGAATAGCCTCTTCTACATCCTTTCTCATTAAATTTAATTTCAACAATCCAATGTCGATGTTTAGTAAATTCACATCCATAGATTCACTGGTGGATGCTTCTTCCATTTCACAGTTGGGCGATTCTTCAGACAAGGGAAATGTTGTTTCTTCGGTTCTTGAACTTGAAGGATCCGCATACAAGGAAAGTGTAGGAATTCCATCAGATTCCTTTGCATTTATTGATTCGGAAGGGTTTTGTTTTTCATCTTGTTGGGATTTCGATAAAGTTATGAAACCCAAATTTTCCAATGTTCTTCTTCCTCTAGCATTTTTTTCAAGCTTCTTTTGTCGTTCTTTACGCTTTTCGCATCCGGATTTATAACGCTGACTCATTATCTCTGTCCATAAATTAATATCATTTATTAATTTTTTTAAAATTTAATTAATTGTTTTTAATGATGCTGCATGTTATTAAGCAAATTATCGCTTTGCTAATAAGGTCGACACGTTTCACGTTTCAATCATATAAATCAGTGGTGTCCACTAATTTTTGACCGATCGACTTTTCGAAGATCGATTATAAAAATGTCTTGCCAAGATCGACTAAATGTGAAGACAAAATAAAATCTTATTCTTTTTCCCACATATTTATTTCATTTAAAGGTTTAAAGTTTAAAGGCTTCGCGAGCGACGTTATGGACACCACTGCGTGACCAGTTGTGCGGCGTAAGCTGACGGAAAGTTCGCGTCCGCAAGCACCGGCATGCAGGAAAGAGGTAGCGGGACGTATCCCCCCCAAAGTGCGACGATGCCCTTGGCAACACGACGTGCGACAGTCGCTTTTTAAGTCACCGATCCACACGATTTAAGATTTTAAAATTTATGTAAAAATTGAAACAGATTGAATTTAGAGTTTAAGATTGTCAATGTAAAGATTGAAACCGATTGAATTAAGAATAAACTAATTACTGTTTAAAACATCACAGGATTGGTTAATTGCGCACAAAAAACCCACAATATTAAAAATATTTAAATTCACTTACCTTAGCGTTGGGCTACATTTTTCTCCGGGGCTCCGGGTATTTTCCCCGTCAACCCCCCCTCTTGTCGGGCCTGCATATGTCATTTGACCGATCTACTTCTGAAATAAATAAATTAAACTAAAAACTCCCGAAATTGATGGAACAAAATATAGCAATCAAAGGATCGATATTATTTCAATTATATTATTGACAGAGGGGCCCATAATTGAAATGAGCAAGAATACCTTCTATGGTAGCCCATGAACCCAAAGGTTTTCTAGGGTATTAGCAGTCATGGTAATATGGCTCACCTTTTACTAGAAACCACCCATTGCTATGCATTTCCTACGTTATTTTGACGGGTATCCAATGGTTATATTTCTTGTGCACGTATTTGGTGGGAATTCCTTCAGTGGCCGCGAAAATCTTATATCTTTTACTCAGCAGGTGCCCAGCACAAATAACATATCATAAATGCCTTAATTTATGCCATCTTTCTATAAATCAAATTTTAACCCAATAAGACCATTTTGTAAAATTAAAATTTTTTATAAACAAATTGCAAAAGCAGCGAATAATAAAATAATTTAATTGGTTCATTTTGAACTCAAAATAAAATTTCAATACATTTCACATATTTATTAATAAAAATGATACATATATATAACCAGAAAATCAAATTTAGCAGTATTTTATAGTCAAAGCTCAATTATCAACTGCCATTTTCGTAGCATCGCCACTTTCCACAGGAATTACTTTTCCTTTATCATCATGTCCAATGCTAGGCATCTTTTTACAAGGAGCTTCTATTACCAGTTGACCATTATCTAAGAGTTTTGAATTTAATTTATCTTCTTCGATTCCTTCCGGCAAGCTCAAAACCTCTTTAATGTATCTAGAACTCGATGAATTGTCGGTTTTTGTTTCTTTCTTAGCTTCCAGATAAATTTCATTGTTTTGATGACGCAATTTAATATCATCCGACTTAAAATCTTTACCTACATTAATTGTCATTCTCCATGTTCCGCTTTCTTTATTTTCATCGGGAACAAATTCAACACGCGGTTGATGGCTCAATGCACCTCCGAAATCAATCATATGATTCATTTGGTCATTGAGACGACCAAGCTCACCCCAGATTCCACTCCAAGTATCCTCTCTGTTGATTTTAATTGGCTTGACAACAGAATCTTCAGAAATTTTGTATGGAGCTTTCAAAACAAGTAAACCTTCTTTAGTCATTGTAGATCGCAGGTTTTCATGGTCCACATTCTTTGGGGATTTTGATGCATTTCTTAAATTCAGCAAAATCCTCTTCATTTACATGCTTAGCATGAACGATTATTTTAACTTCGCCTTCTTCAGTTTTCTCTTCTTTGATCGCAATTTCATTGGGTTGATATCCGGTAATTGGAATAGAAGTCGACCACAAATTGTTTCTTTTCGGATAGATTACATGATGAGAATATTCCGGCCAATATAAAGAATTAAAAATCGGTTCGTCTAGAAATCGAAACATTAGTTTTAATCAAAGTATAAAACAAAAAGAATAATAATGTAAATCACTTACGGTATTTTATACTACTTTTAAGATCTTAGAAAATTCTAGGTAAATCTATATAAAATTACTGGCTATTATTATTGGCTATGGAATCCGAGAGATGATTTAATTGGTCATTTAAAACAAAAGTAAATTCTAGAATCGCAATTAATTTTTTTTATTTAGAAAGTAAATTTTCTTTATCATTATTTCAACATTGTATTAAATATAAAAATATAACAATCACTAAACTGAAAAAGAAATGAAAAAAAATTGAAAATTCATTCCGAAGTCATTGATATAGCAGGTACGCATTCATTTGAAATCAAAAGTCAATGCACAATAACTGAGAGTTGTCGTGTCCAGACAAAACACTTACCAGTGTTATTGCCTGAATGCACGGCTCTCAGTTTGATACACACACCAACTAAAAATTCAGATTGAAAATTTTTCTGAAAAATAAGACTGAAAATTTGCCAAAACACATCAGTGTGGGGTTTAGGGTTTTGTCGTGACCTTGACCCCAAATGAAAATGTTTTCTGCCCCCAATGGCTACCCGTTGATAACCAACGTTTGTAATTTAACCATTGGCGTCGAGATCGCCAAAGGTGAGCGCCACATCGGAACTGCTCTGGCCCGACCTCAACTGGGTTCAACGCACTGCCGTTAGAAGGCCTGTGTGGGGTTTCTTCCTTTGGTCCCTTCCGAAAATATGTCCACCTTTTGCAGTTGCTTCTCATTATTATGGTGAAAAATCTTATGCACGGTTTATTCATAGTAACACATAAAAGAAAAATGTTATTAGAGAAAAAAATTTATTAGACATTTCCAGGAGATTCTTTACACTTGAGTTTGTCCACCTAGCACTTGAGCCGCTCGTCGTTTTGCACGCTCAGCTCTTCCTGGCCGGTGTTTATTGGGTTTAGCTTTGAGGGTGGATTGAGATGTCGATAGAGATATCGTGTCCCGATAGGCCAGCTGTGCCGGGGCGAAAACCAGTGGGTAAGTTACTGCGGCCCTTTCTTAACATGCCGACAATGCTGTTTCCAGGCCCTTGATTTGCGTTTTCAGATTTTGCGTCAGTCATCGTTCACCAGCCCATCCCCTTTGGGCCGCTTCCATCTTTTGATAGATCGTTTTCATCCTTTTCGGTTCGATCCAGGTCCCTTTGACCTGTTGGATCTCCCGAGAAATCTGCATAAGCTGCTCCTGTAGACTCCGGTTGGCCACCCGGGCCTTATCCAGTTCTTGTTGCAAGATGGAGAAATGACGCCCTTCCATTTCTGTAAATAAATTAAATTTATTCATGCTGATTTCCACAGACGTAATCATCTATTATCACATTATTTACTATTGGGTCGTCGTAGGGTAGTTAGAGTTTCGCGTTTGAATTTCCTTAACTCAGGTAAGATATTATTATATAATCTTATGTATCGCAAAAGTATATGGTCTACTAGCATAAGTTAATCAACGGAAGCCCGAATTGTAAACTAACACTATTCATTTCACAAATAAATTTTATATAAGTCATGCGTTAAATAATTGTCCGCTGAGTTCCTACTTCATGAGGGCCTCCTTGAGGTTCCCTTCTCCATCGAACTCGTTTCGAGTTTGAAGTTAACTGACTATTGGTAATCAATTTTTAGACATACATTAAACTATATTCCGCCAAAAGTTTACTCTCGTGATGGGCTTTGGATTTCTCGTTCTTATCTTTGTAACGATTATGATTATACTCTTTTAATTCAAGGGGAAATTTATTTTTCTATTTATGTCATGGTGTAGTTTGTATACATTGCTTTAGTCCGCAAGATTGGAGATCCTAATGAATATTTAGTTTAATATTTCTACTTTCGATTCTAGCTGTAACTCTATTTAGTAAATGGGTTCAATCAATTGTAGTACCACTTTACTTATTCACCTTGAGTCCGCTAAATATCCACATTATTTATGATACTGCTCGATTTTATTCTACTTTAATGGGTATCTATTTTAATCTAGTTTGAATAGAACTTGGGATGGACAATTTATTTGACTCTACCAGTAATTTAATGATTGCCGGACTAAAAATGATGCTAACACATTTATATGAGTATAATCATAATCGACAATTTATCAAAACTCAGTTCGCTCATAAACACTAATCAGATAACAAACGTTTAGGTCCAAAATGAGACTAATACTTTTATGTAGATACATTTTATGCATTATCATTTATTTATCAAGGCTTAATTTACCTATAACTACTAGCAAACTAGCAAACATTTAGATTTGAAACGATTCTCACACTTTTATATAGGTATCTTAAATCAAAAGCATTTATTTATTAAAGTTCGATTTACTTATACTACCAATAAATTAATAAACATTTAGATCCGAAATGATACTCATACTGTTATATCAAAATCATTTATTCATCAAAGTTCAATTTACTTATAACTACTAATAAATTGATAAACATTAGATTCGAAATGATACTCATACTTTTATATCAAAATCATTTTATTATCAAAGTTCAATCTACTTATAACTGTTAATAAATTAATAAACATTAGATTCGAAATGATGCTCATACTTTTATATCAAAATCATTTAATTATCAAAGTCAATTTACTTATAACTGGTAATAAATTAATAAACAACTATCAATAAATTAATAAACGTTTACTACGCATGCTGGCGGTTTAGCAAACATACTCTAAGTATGATAGTAAGTTACTTTATTTGTCCTTTTCCATTATAGTCTGGAATTGAAGAAAAAACCAAACCTAAAATTCAAATGAAAATATAGTTAACCTCATTGAGGATCTGCCCGTAAAGACTCCTGACCTCTACGAACGACTTGCAAATATCAGTCTGAGCGTTCGTATTCACGGGCTATTTAAATCACGGTTGGTCGTTTGATAATTGATTGGGTGGTAAGTCCGAATTATGTTTTCTTTCTTATATTTGTCATTTATTTAGATGTAAGATAAGTAAGCATTCATCGAAAAAACAATATGGATTGATCTATTTATTCAGCGTATTTATTATGTCTATCGAAAAAACTGTCATAGGTCTCTGATTGGGTTAGTTCGGGTTGTGTCCGGAAAGGTTCGCTCGTTAAGTCATGTTTGCTCTAAGGCTTGGAAAGTACATTAATATTAAAATAATAAAACTTGGAAATTTACCTGAATACGAAGGTCCGCTGACGCTCGCGATGTTGGGTTCCTGGCACTCATGGCGCTTGCTTGCAATTTGCTCTGTTTTTCGGGACATGTTAATTATGACTTAAATGAATGATTTTCAGTCGAGCCAATTCTTATACGGATTGTGTGTCTAATGATGCACGAATCTCTGTGATATGTGCACACTTCCCCGACCGCGCGTAGGTGTGTGTCTTGCTCGCTATTATGTTGGGTTGTTAGTATATTTCTCTCACCAATAAGTGGTTGTGTATCTGCGCACCACAATTCCTTATCGATTGATATTTTAGAAAAAGGTCGTGGCACACACTTAGTTGCTTTCCGGTCATTAGCTCTATTTCTAGTCAATCTGATTCATTTATTAAATTTTTTGGAGTTTATAGTGGACACGTTTTCTAATAGACAATTATCACGGTTTTCTTTAGCAAGTATTAGTTTTAATTTCATTCATTTTAATTCGGGTTATATCTCGCTAGGAATTGCTTTATAAGTATGGCGTTCAAACCGAATAACGGCCTCATTCTGACCACCTCTATTTCATGTGAGGAAATTGATCACTGTCGGTTTATGCATAGGATGAATTCAAATATCATTAGGAAATTTACGAAACTTATCGTTTGTACTCCATTGTAAGTTGTTAATGGGTTTGGTAGATGATTTTTCTTTTGCATTTTAGGGGATTTAATATTCATGATCAACTCTTACTTTCGATGGGTTCAATTTCTATATTACTATGGGCTACTCTAGTGATTCATGCTTGATTTGTCGGATTTATTATTCGAGTGTGGCAGATAATTTCGTTTACAAATCGACTTGACGATGACCGGCTATCTATAGAGGACAATACTATCCTGAGAAATAGAATTGACGAGAATTGATTAAACGGCTCTCTATTTCCGATGGCAATAACAGCGGAAGAATTGTTGGACACGTGAATCCTGAAGGCGTATCCATATTTGTATTTTTAGTGCGTAGAAAGACCGTTATCAATTTTTAGTGATTAAATGATCTCGAATTTTGTCTATTAAGATGATGTTGGATATTTTATAATAATCATATGTTAAACAGCTGTCTATTCTTTGGTTGATATATGCTAGAGAAGATTTCATTGGGTGAAAAGTAAAGTAAATTTGTACCATATTGATACCCTAATTTGCTAAGTGATCAGGTCTAGAGAGGGTCCTGCTAATTTATTTAAAGTTTTTGCAGTTTATGGCTCGAATCCATTTTAAATTGGCATCGATTTATAATTATAGCGAGTCTGCGGGATCTGGTATATTCTTGTATCTGATTAACCATTACTATGTTGAGGAATTGCCTTTTCAAAAAACAAGAAATTTTTACTATATTCTATTTCTCTTTTATTTCGTCCAATATTTATAGTTGATTATAATTTTTATTACGCAAGAATTCATTGTAGTTAGGTCTTTTCTACACTTTGGGTTTGATTAAATTCTTTTAGGACGTGATTTTAGGGTTTGATTAACATTAATTCTACTATTGATTTTTACTAAGTTCTTTAAGACGTACTATTAAAGTTTGATTTCTAGGTATTTTACTAAATTTCTTTACGACGTGAAGTTAGAAAGATATAGCAATGATCTAATAATTTTAGTTCCCCGTCTCCATCCCTTTTAATTGATCTTAGGCACGTTTGTGTTTATATTATAGTTATTGAGTGCCCACTGGACTACTCGATGTTTGAATTTTAGCCGTATGTGAAAAATAATTTTAGGTCGAGTTTATGGGAAATGAGTGACGACAAAACACATAAAAGACTATTTCCCCTTCACCCTTTTCCCCTATGCGGAATGATATTGACGTTTCAGCTCCTGCGTTCTCACGCCGGAGCCTTCACGGGCACGAATTATTGGCGATTGTACACGCACTTACACAATTCAATTGTGTGTTTGATTTTAATGACTTGTAAGATGTTTTGGCTGTGGGTCGGAAACATTTCGACGGAAAAATTCTATTTATTTAGATAAATATATATTTTGCCACATAATACATTGTAGTTCATTAATAATCTTCGTGCATAATACATCATCACTCCAATACATCATCCTCACGACGGCATCCAATCCGAGCTCATTCGAGGTTGTGAGGGTGTGACGTGGAGAGAGTTTTAAACATTCTCTCACTCACATAAAAGTTTCTAGATTTCCACACTGAGTAAAACTGATTAAACGATGGTTTCTATTCAAAAATTCGATTTGAAAATTTTGAATAAAGTTATGTGAAAATGAATCAGTATATATACCTATTATACGACCCTAACCTTGCGTGTTATTTTTGATTTAGTAAAACACAATTTGACCTTGCAATTTTCAAGTATATTCTAATCTTAATTTTATTATTTTTGTAATTTAATTCGACAATTTTATTTTTAATTTTTTAATTGAATTGTTTCCAATTCAAATTATTTAATTTTTGTTCCATTTTTATCGATTTTCCCATTTTTTTGATAAATTGTCGAATTTTGGTCAAATTTTATGTTCTCATGTTATTTTTATGTTTATTTCGTGCGGATCTTGTTGCACTTTGTTATTATTTTAATTTATTTTTGTGTTTTACGATTTTACATTTAATTGTTTTCTTTCTCATATTTTAGCAGGGTTAGTTGATGTTTTATAGGTCCGATTTTAAATCTGCATGTTGTATTTGCGTGTGTATTACCGATTCATTTAAACAATTCTCAAGGCCGTTTGTGTTCTGGCCCAACAAAAGTAAAATAATTCTATTAACCTAGAACCTTGTTTTAAATTTGTAAAATTTTATCTTAAGTAACTTTTGGGAATTTGAAATTCTACCTTATTATTAAATTCGTGGCTAGATCAACTGTTTTTAAGTTTAATACAATTTTCTTTTTAATTTAAGGAAAAATAAAGTCATCCTGAGATTCATGTCGCATCTTTTATTTACTATTATCCTTTTACTGTTAAAATATTCAATAAAAAAAGTTAAAATCGATTTTTACAACAATTAAAATTACTCCATTTCGGCTTTCTGAGCTATATTAAACTTCCTAATCATATTTCATGCATGCATAAGGCTTTATTAACGTCATACTATACTCATACGAAACTTTAAACATCAATTCATGATTTATTTATGTAGAAAATTCAAAAATCATAAAAATCAATAATAATTACCAAAATTCTACTTTTATTTAAATGTACAAAATTTACAAAAGAAATAAAATATAATATAATTAACACATAGATTGATAGGCAGATTATACAGATGAAGTCAGTTTCTATTGCTATCAAGCTTTTATTCGTCTATGTCAACCGGGAACATCCGCTTTCTGAGAGGTTTGATTTGGGTGGTTCCGACTTGAGTAACGGAATGACACAACTCATCCCCGAAATAATCCGTCCAATAACTTGCAGATGTCGACGATCTTTCATCGATTATAGATGTGGAATTTGTGACTGGCGAGATGTTCATGCAGATTTGCATATCGTCCGATTCGTCGGCACAGATCTGAGGGGTGGATTCTGCCGATTTCAGAGCTTCTTCGAGCACCTATGCTGCGTTATTCAACAGCGTGATTCCTTCGGCTCGGCGTCCTTCGCGGCGACGTCGATTTTATCTCGGGTGGTGTTTCTTGCTGACCCTGGGCGTTTGGGCTTGACTTCTTTCTGGAAGGTGATTCGCGGGTATTAGGTTGAGTTTCACCGCCAGGTCACGGCCGGCTAACCGCTTGGTCAATTCGGTTTCGGTGAAGGACGCGATTAGAACGGCGCTCTAATCGTTAATGGCGATCCTTTGAGCCCGATTTTCAGCGATCAGATCTTCTCGGCATCTAGTCAGCCGGTGTATCTGTTTATGTAACGCCTTCACTACTTATGGGGTGAACCACGTACTGAGCGTGCGTTCGTGCTCCGCGAATAGTTTATTATATTTTTGTTGGCAAAGATTATGATCAAACTGGTCACTCTGGGTATTCGGTTGAGAAGATACTTTTGGCTTGAGCGGCGACAACTTGGGTGTTTTATATTCCGATTGCATCTCGACTGATTTGAAGGGTTTTGCAAATGGTTTTGAAGAGAATATTTTTTCTGTATGACATTCCCAAAAAAGAAAGAAGCTAAATGGGGAAGAATTTCTTATTATGAATTTACAAAATTGTGATAATAAATATAATACAAATTAATAACAAATAAAAATTTCCAAACATTCTCATTCTCCATCAATTTCATAGTTAGTGTTATTTATCGCGGCATATTATTATATGTTGGACCTGGTCATCACTAAAATTCGTAATATAAAAATGAAAATCCCGATGCTCCGGTCATTATTCGATTCGGAATTATTTTTAAAATTTTATTTTTACTGTTCGTTCCTTATCAAATATAATTTATTTGATTTAACCACAGAAAACATGAATTTCATTGGTTTATCCGTTGGCTTCTACACCTAACCCTAGTCGATCCCATCAATGTAATAAATTTCGACAGGACTTTGAAAAAAATTATAGTGTTCCTACTTGAACATTTGTACAAATGTTATTATCCTAACTATGGTGATCTTTTAGCAGTTTACTTTCTTACCGCTCCGACCAACTCGCAATAGCCGCCACGGTGAATTACGACGGCGTCCTACCCCGCGATCAGTGCAGCGAGGCCTGACCGGACTTAAGCAGACACCGAAGGGTGGTTAGCGACAAGGTAACACGTCAATATTACCCTACCACTTTCCACAAACTAATATTCATATAAATAATTTAATTTAGGGGGGACCTGTCGCAGATAGTAAAAAGTATCGCGGCCATCCATGATGATAAATCAATTAAAATTAAAAAAAACCATTACATAAACATGTATTTAAAATATACAATCAATAAAACTTACATTCACGAAATTTTCAAGGTTCAAAAATTGTAAAATTTTAAAGTTTTTCAAAAGTTAAATATAATGAAAATGGCTGTTATATTTATATTGTTTTCGTGAATGTGTGCGACCAATCATCGAATTTTAAATCTTTTTGGCCATTTTTTGGGTTTTTAATGGCTCTTATTTATTTTAATATTTTTCTCTTTTTTATTTATTTTTCTTAATTTTTTAATATTAATTTTATTAAATTTACATTTTTTATTTTTTGCTGATTTTTATTTTTATTCTGATCGCCTCTTCCGCCTGTGTATTTTCTAAACCTTATTTTGCAAGGTTTTGGCGGTTTTATATTTTAGTTTTGTGTTTCATTTCTGCATCTGTAGGCTTTTCAGTGATTTTTAATTAATATTTGTTTTATTTAATTTTGTTGTTTTTATTTTGTTTTATTTAATGTTTTATTTTATTTTTGATTTCTGCTTGCGGTGCGACCTTGTGTTATAGCAGCCATTTTGATAATTTCTCGACATGAATTTACATTGTCATTTTATTTTGTTTAAATGATGGCTTATAGCCCAACACTATTATAACTACAATGTACTCTATTATTGATACTAGCATTGTCATTGTTACTATTATATGTATTACCTTTATTAATTGTTACTACTATTACATTTATTATTATTCTTATTACTATAATTACCATTATATTTATTGTTATTACTATTATTGTTATTATTATTATTATTATTGTTATTATTATTATTATTATTATTATTATTATTATTATTATTATTATTATTATTATTATTATTATTATTATTATTATTATTATTAATATGCTTTTGTAGGGATCCGTCCTTATTTCTGAGCTTTATAAAAATATTTTCCTTACATAAAAATTTAGCCGTAATGTATCCTTATCTATACAGTTTTCGGTAAAGTATTTTTAATAATTCGAAAATTTTTAGCAGCGTTCTACCCTTATCTTTCGGTTTTATCGGATTATTATACCAACAATTTGAGCCGCGCTCCACCCTTTCCTTACAATATTCGCTGAAGTATTTTAATCAATTCGAAAAATTTTAGCAGCGTTCTAACCTTATCTTTCGGTTTTATCGGATTATTATACCAACAATTCGAGCCGCGCTCCACCCTTTCCTTACAATATTCGCTGAAGTATTTTAATAATTTCGGAAAATTTAAGTAGCGTTCCGCCCTTATTTTACGGTCTTATCCGATATCTTATTAATTACTGAGCCGTATTCTACTTTTACTTTGCTATTTTGATAAGTATTTTAGTTGATTCGGAAAATTTGAGAGGCGTTCCGCACTTATTTTTCAGTTTTGTAATAAATATTTTGCGTATTTCCGAAAATTTGTGCAGCATTCCGCCCATATATTCCGTCTTAATTTATTTAATTCTTATATATTATTTAAAACATTATTTTCCAGGATTTAGTCGTTCGGATTAATCTTTTTCCAATGGCTATTCATTTTAACTGTTGTAACGATTTCTCAATTTTTCCCGCTACCCTTTCCCTCTCTTTGTCCTTAAGATCTATGTATGTTTATGTTACATTTAGTAAGTGCCAACTGGACTACTCGGTGTTAGTGATTTTGAGCCCAATGTTGTTAAAAAATTTATGTCGATTTTATCGAAATTAAGTACAAGAGAGTTGAGCCAAAAGACCCACTCTCAAGCTACTCTCTTTCGCTATTTACTTCAATGATTTGATGTTTGGGTTCCTGCGTTCTCACGCTGGAACCTTCACGGGCACGAACTATTGGCGGACTTACACCGCACTTACACAGTTCTATAGGGTGTTTTATTTTACTATCTTGCGATATGTTTTGGCTGTGGGCCGGAAAAGGAATTAATGAAAATTACCAGATCAATTGGGTAAATAATTGTATGAAATAATTGTCGGAAGCTCGTAAGCATATAATAGAAATTCATAGTAGCATAATTCATAATTCATCATATATTGGAAATTCGTAGTAGCACAATTCGCAATTCATAGCATTTACAGCACCGGTCTGCCAATCAACAAGTTCGCAGTCATCCATGCAGTTAGCTGCAACGCACACCACTACGATTAGTCTCCAAGTGAGACTGAAAATCAATATTTCAACCAAGTTGAAAATAATACTGCAAATATAGTTGTGTTAATTTGTGAAAACACATCAGTATATATACCTATAATTTGGCCTTAACCTTGCGTGTTAATTTTATTGAGATTAAACAAAATTCGACCTTGAAATTATTTGTGTTATCTAAATTAAATTTTTATTAATTTCTTAATTTAAATTGGTAATTTATTTTTAACATTTTTAATTAAGTTTATTCAGCCAAAAATATTTTATTTTTATTCATTTAATTCATTAATTTTTACTTTTATATAAATGGTCATTTTACTGTCAAAGTTTCTTATTATTATGTTTTTTTATGTAAATTTCGTGCAGTTCTTGATGCCTTTTTTGTATTTATTTTATTTTTATGTTTTTTGATTTTATATTTATTTATATTCTCTCATATTTTAAAATGTTTAGTTGATGTTGTATGTTATATTTTAAGTTATCTTGGTGCTTGTTTTCGTGCTGTATTACTAATGCATTTAAACAATCCTCAAGGCTATTTGTGTTCTGGCCCAACATAAAACACTCCGGGGCCCGTAAAATTGCGACCCGCAATTTCTAAAAGATTTAAGCTATGAACTATACAGAGTTTACGTTTTCTATTCAATTGGGTCTACGAGCTACAGGGTCGTGACCTCAAAACCCACATGCATAAAAATAATCATACAGTATACATCAATATATGGATTACAAGATGAAGTGAAAGAGGACATACAGTCCGGTTATGATCACACATAAAGAATAGTTAATTGTCTAAGAATCATTAGTTCATTGTTAATCTTGAGTTCAATATTCTGTCATTTAGGTATTCGTCTCCCTAATGCCTTGGGTTTCTTTGGTTTCTGATTGATTAATTTCTTTAGCAGGTTCTGATTTTGATGATTCGATATCTGTTGTGCGGTTTACCTTTGAGATTTCGTTTAGTCTGGGGAATTGACTTTATTTGATATAGGACTGATTAGATGCTAATTGTTTGGAAGATTGGCAAAAGAATAGATAGAATGTTTCGTTCAAGACTCCTTTTTTAATGGTGTATCTGGGAATTTGGGTTGTAAATCGATATTCTTGCTTTTGGTTGTTGATTTTCTAGCATCTTGAGACTGGGTGAGGTTCAATTGGGTTCTGTGGATATATGACCCGTTATCATATTATCTCGTCTCGATTGTTTAATGACCATTGATTGGTTCAGGATTATTCATGATTCTTTTAGGTTGGTTTGGGTTTCTTCTTTTCGGTTATCGATTAGGACTATTTGTTCTCGATTTTCCGTTTTTCCGTTATTTTTCTGGGTTTCTAAAGAGCATAAATGATTATTTGAATATGATTTCCTTGGTGGGTGTTTAATTTTCTATTAATTTTTGAATTTGATTTTCTAGAGTATTGAGGGTTTGTACGATCTTTTTAAGCTTGGGCTTTGCTCACTTTGATTATTAGCTTATTTAATTTTCTTGTTTTAATCCTTTGAGCATTGGGTATATTAGGAGTTGATCCATCCGTAATTGTTATCCTTTGGGTTTCTGCATATCTCGGCATTTTTGCTACAGATAATGTTGCATCGTTTGATTTATTGGGGGTTTTTTGACATCTTTCTAAGGGATGCTAGATTGTATATATGGGCCTATTACCGCTATTTTCCTTCTCATCGCCAATATCATAATGCTTTTGCTTTCCTTGTTTTTATAATAATTATGGGTTTGTGATGATTATTTACAATTGCTTGACTATTAAAACAAATTTCGAGCTATTTTAATAGGACTTGTTATCACTCTACTTAATTTATGGTAGTGATTTGAGTTTTTGTTTCTATTCCTTCTTTATCTCTGTTGCTTTTATTATCACATCTGGTTTCTCGTTTCTGTGATTGGTATTAACTTTATTTTGACGTCGCTTATCTTCTTTATTTGCTTTTACTACAATTTGCAAGATTCTTTCGATACTCCATTTTGATTGAGTGCATTTTGTAGTTCAGTCTCCTCACCCTTTGTCGTTTCTTGGCATTGTCTTTTGTAATCTCTTTTTACTGATTCGATTTGTCTTTATTGTTATCTTGTTTTGATTTGTTCTCTGTCCTTTCTTTATTCATATCCAGTGTTGAATGTCAGTCTTATTTGGAATTACTATTCGGTGATATTCGTTTTTGTCTCGCTTGGCTGCATCTAGTTTCACTTGTAGTTGGTTGTTTTTCTTATTCTATTCCTTTTTTTAATTTTGAGTCTCTTCCTTTCCTTTTTATTCATTTAGTTTTGTAAATTGGGTTTTACTGGTTCTAATTCTTCGCTTTTTCGTTTACTCAATGACCACAAATTTTGTTTCTCAGTTATCTACCTTTTGTTGTTATTCGTCAGTTTCTCATTATTTGATTCAGTTTTTCGTCAAATTATTCTCCATCGTCTTTTTCATTGACTGACTTAATATTTCATTTATTTCTTCATCATCTTCCGTTTTGTGTTGGTAATTTCTTTACTATTTTGCTGCTTTATTTGGGTTCGACCATGGATCTGTTATCGTGGTTCCTCATTTTCGTCTCTCATTCGATTGTACTGGATTTTCTAAGTTTTAATTTGCTCTCCAAGTTTACTCTTGTTTCTGACTTCCTTGACCGCTTCGGTATCTCTTTGTTTATTTCAATTTCTGCTTCTGATTTGATTAGCTTCCAATTGATTTGTTTCTCAATTTTAATGTAATATCGCGTCACTTGTCTTTCTCATTCCGCTTTATTCTTTGTTACGTCGTCTGATTTTTGATTTGTTTTCGCTCCTCGACTATAATATTTATATACTACTTTTATATATTATCGGATATTATTATACTCGTTCCATATAATATTTATACACCACTTTTATACATTGCTATATAAACATATCTATTATATACATTATATACACACTCCTGACTATTTATTACTCTATTGTCTCCAAAGGGTCTACGCGCAAAGTGCGTGTCCCTTCGCATCTCTCGTCAGTTACTTGATATATATCGATCTCGCTTTGGCCACTTGAGTGGTGCATTTAGTGGCGGTAGTTGTCTTATTTCCTTGTATGCTACTGAATTTTGCTTTTTATTACTATCTCGGTTTTCTCCCTCTTTGTTATCATATTCTTTTTTCCTGTCTTTGTCCTCATCATCCTTTTTGTCCTTCTCAATCTTGTTGTCCTTGACATTTATTTCTTTGATTATCTCTTCATACATATTGATTATCAGTTTTCCTTCCATTTCTGATGTCATCAATTTCTTGTTTTCTACTATTAGATTCTAGTTGTATCCGGTGCCATTCTCCTACCAATAGTTTCTAATTCTTCCTTTCTGGACCCTATTTTCTCAGGCTCTCTTTTATTGTCCGTGAATTTTATTTCTCCTCTCTTTAACAGAGCTTTTATCGTCTTTGGTAATGCATACTCGGAATTTATTGCTCTTTTTAGTAATATATTTTCATTGCTTTCAAATTTGTTTACATCTATGATTTCGTTATCGGATTTTCTTTTACTCCAATTGATCAGTTTTGCTACTGCTTCATCGTATCCCCTCTTGATTGCTCCAAGGATTGGGTTTAAATTTTGCCCTATTATTTTGATGTCATCTTGGATTGCATTTATCGTAATGAACTCTATTGCGTTTGCTTCTCGCAACATCATAATGTAATTTAACATCGTTTTTCCTTTATTGTCCTCATTTAGAGTCGATCCCGTTTTAATAACTCCCTCAGAAATTTCGTTGACGCATCTCTTGACACTGCAATCATCATGGGTGTTTGTCCTTTCTCATTTCTGATATTTGTATGTTGTCCACATTGGTTCATTGCCTTGATAATTTCCATCATTCGTTCTTCGTTTTCGTTCTCTATGGCATAGTGTAGTGGTTTATTACCCGCTATGTCAGTTATTGTGAATAATATTGGCATTCGCGTAGTTCGTGATCATCTTTATTACTCCTTTTAATATCTCGGTGATATTCTTGTTTCTAGACCATTCTTGTTCTGGCCCAACAATTTTCTTAATTTAAATTGAAAATTTATTTCTTAAATTTTATAATTGAATTTATTTAACCAAAAATATTTTATTTTAACTCATTTAATTCATTAATTTTCTACTTTTATATAAATTGTCGTTTTTCGGTCAAATATTTTTGTTATTATGTTATTTTTTATGTAAATTTCTTGCGGTTCTTGATGTATTTTGTATTTATTTTATTTTACTTTTGTGTTTTTTGATTTTATATTTATTTATGTTCTCTTAAATTTTAGTGTGTTTAGTTGATGTTGTATGTTGTATTTTAAGTTATATTGGTGTTGGGTTTTCATGCTATATTACTGATACATTTAAACAATTTTCAAGGCCGTTTGTGTTCTGGCTCAACAGTAATAATTAAACACAAATAAGTGATCAAACGTCTTTTGTCAGCACTGCATGTTTAATGTCACTCAAATCCTGTTCCATTTGATGATATGCCCTACCATTTGGGCGGCTTTGAATTTATTTTGGAGCTCTCGCTCGCCATTTACAGGCCGAGCCTTTTTCCTGTTCATTTTTGGTTTTGGCTCTGAGTGGGGTACATTTTCGGGCGTAGTGATGGTTATGCCAACATCTTTCCCCATCACATGTCGGATTAAGATAACTTCTTGCTCGGTCGACAATTTACTGCCACACTGCACGAGTCCATCTTGGATTTCGTCTTTTAATTTTAACTTTTTAATTTCTCTTGTTCTTTAACTTTCTGATCCACTTGAGCCAGGGATTCTAACTTTTGGCCAATTCTTCCCGTAGTTCTTCCACTTCCGCCCTTATCCTGGTTACCTCTTCGGGCCTCATTCAGGTCTGCTCCATAATAATAATAATTACAATAATAATGACACTAATTATGATAATAACAAAAGTTGATGATAATTATATGAATAAAATTAATAATATCATTTGTATTTATAGGGTAGATGGTAATGATAAATTATAATGATAACAATAGAGATGATAATAGAATTACGAACAATTAGTAATATTGATCTCAATGATAAAAGCAATATTAAAACTGATAATATTACTAAAATTCTGTTTTTACAACAGTAATTCTATTGAAATCGACCATGATAGTAATGGGGCAAAAATTTGATAATATTACTACATAGTCAATATATTCTTAAAAATGACCTAAATAAAGTTTTTGATTTGCTCGTCGCATATTTTGCTTGACGACTTAGTATGGGAAGGGGATTCTATTATCAAACTATGATACACTTGGAGTCGACTTATCGATTCACTACTCAACGGTGAAGCAGGTGAATTTCTACTATTCTCCAACTTGGATTTATTATTTGATTTATGGACTATTCTTTGGAAATATTTTGGACTTTTATATGTTCACCAATGATATCCTAATAGTAATGTTATTTTATGTATAATAAAACTTTGGTCTTAGTCAAATTCATTTTCATTACTATTTTTTATCTGAATTAAGTTTAATTTAATTATCATTTTAAATCATAAAATTATTATATTAAATAATAAAATAATCAACATTACAAGAAAAATTTTTTACGACTCTAAACAAATTGTAATTTTAAATTCGATAAAACCTAGTGAAAATTCTATATCTGAATGAGTGATGGAGAGTTTCCTTTAAAATTATCAATTATGAGTAAAATAAGTAAATAATCTAGCAATATGGTCATTTCATGTTCGATTTTCATTTTATAGTGTAGTCATTTTCCGGTGGAAATCTATACGCTCTTTCGTAAACTAATTTGAGCATATGTATATATAATCAGAAGCTTCGATCCTAGATAATTTACGTAGTTTTCGAATTTATTTTATTCGGTGTAGTTTTAATCGTTTTAATAATTGTGATTTACTTGAAGCATTTATTTCCGTAGAGTAAAAATGTTCGTTTTAAGTTGATCATAGCTCATCCTTTCGTTTAGATATTTCATTGATTTATCTTCTCAATGCGTTTTTCTAATTATGATTTTGTTCCTTTATATTTATGCCTTTCCCAGGGCCACCACACGGTCTTTCGAGGGTCGGGCGATAGGATTTAGGAATGGAGAATACAGGGCAGTTCCAGCAAACGCTTTCACTGCAAGTTCCCTCTAACCACCTGTTTTATCCGGGGTAAATTAGTATCATTTTAATGATTTGTGTTTTATTGATAGATAAAAGCATGTTAACAGATTTTGTTCTCCTCGATGTCGGTCCCAAAAATGAAATCTCTGGTGAGATCGTAATAGTATCATATTCCTAGTAAACATAAAATAGAAAAATAAAAGAATTTGACGAAAACACTTTTAATTTAACTGTCATTTAAAAATACATTAAATATAAATCGTATGACATAATATGTAAAAATCAATAAAAATAACAAATTTTACTTTTAAGGGTTTCTAATTATTATGATTTCAGCAAATAATAATAAAATAAGATTTGAGAGAGTGCGTGATAAGATAAATAATAAAATTTTGAAAAAACGGACTACTTTTGTTTGCCCAGCACTGCCTTATATACCACGATTTTCCATGTGTGTATTTTGATGCGGTAAAACAAGGAATTTTAATTTTTTATTTTTAAAAATATATTTTCTAATTTTTTGATTTTATAATTATTTTTCGAGTTTTGGATGTAAAAACTCGATTTATTTTTTAATTATTTTTTTTTTCTTTTAATTTCTAAATTTATTATTTAGATTTACCTCTCAAAAGTATATAGGCATTACCGTGCAGGCCAAAAAAATTAAAGACTCAAGTCAGTTTTTCAGATATATAATTTTTCGACATAAACACATATAATTTACAAGTAAACGCATCTTAGGAGTTAATTAAGATTTATTTAGCAATCGAGCGATTCGACGTTTCGCCCGCTCTTTTCGTCCAGGTCGATAACTATTCGGTGTTGGTGTTGTTGTTGGGGTTGCTGTTTGGGCTGCTGTTGGGGTTGCTATCGCCTCGCGGTAGGCTAATTGGGCAGGAGCAAAGACGAGGGGGTAGGTTACAGCTGCCCCTTCTTGACAGGCGGACAGTGCAACCTCCAGCCCCTTTATTTGGGTCTTTAAGCTTTGTGTCAGTTGCTTTTCTTCTGCCCATCCCTTTTGGGCCGCGGTAAGCCTTTGATATAGTGATTTGGCCTTCTTTGGGTCCACCCATGTGGCTTTTGTTTGTTATACCTCACGGGATAGTCGAACAATCTGATCGTAAAGATTTTTATTGGCTTGCCTTGCATGGGTTAGTTCTGTTTGCAATATTTGCAGGGGTTCCATTTCTGCAATAATGAACATTAAATTTTTGTTAACAAGTCCAAAGTTTAAGGATACAGTTGATTTAAACATATAAATTCGCAAAGTTATATCGTGAAACGAATAAAAATAAAAAACAAAAACTTCAAATAACAAATTTTTTATTGCGATGACAATCACTAAAAAAAAATCCATAACTTACAGCTCAGCGAAATCAGGGCTTTTCGAAGAATTTTCTAACCCTTCCTCAGCTGAGTAGCCCGGGCGTATGAAGACGGGCCGTTTCGTAATTCGGGCCGGTTTGGAGTTGGGCGGCGGCATACACAGGTAGACGTCCGCAATCCGTCCGGCAGCGATGTCGTCCATGTTGGCCAGGTATTGTCTGGCCCTGACCACGTGGAAATCGACCTGCCGTTGATGGTCCTCTGAGCGTGTTCCCAAACTTCTCGGGCCGGATACTGCTCGCCATTTTGTCCATTTGGCAACGACGATCTCTGGTACATTCCTAGCATCTGCCAGATGGTCTGTCGGTGTCCTCTTGGTTGGGGCTCCTCATCGCCTCTCGCTCGCCCGATTTGGCGCCAGGCGTGTCTCCATTGATCGGCAACTTGTGTGGGAACCCAAATAAAAGGTCCAGATTTTTCTAAACAATATCATGATCAAGAAAGTTTTGCTTATTTCAAAACTTAGTACTTTTATAAAAAGAAAAATAAAAATAAAAATACATATCATCAGAATCCAGGCCGCACGCCACTCACCTGGGTGTGGAGAATATCGTTGCCGGATTTAACATTTTTTATTAGGTGGCGCACAAACAAAAAATTAAAATATATAAAAATGATTTCTAAGAACGCAATTACTCTTGTAATATAGTACAGCATTTCGTTAATTAACAATTTTAAATATATACATCTACCTGTGCCAAAGGAGAAAATTTACTTTCTTCAAGCTTAATCGTTAATTCTCTCTTGTTCTAAACTATTTCAAAGAAAAGAAAAATTCAACTTTTATAACCATTAAAAGCGTGTAACAAATGTTATATAAAATTTTTGATTGAATTGTTCCGATAAACCTCTGTTACCCCAGTTATTCTCAGTTAACATCGAGGTGAAAATTGATCAGGTAGAGGAATAAAAATCGAAATTAACCTGTACTTGGCGTCCTGCAAATTCCTCTCTACAAATTCACTAAATTCTGACAAGATTATCTATAAGAAATTTATGTAATCATCGGACACGATTATTAGATCGAGCTTCGAAAATTATCTGCAAAAGATTTGTATGATGATTCACTCATTAAAATGGACTTCAAGGATATTTACAAAATTCATGTGATTATTAAGAACAATTATTAAAATGAACTCAAAACAATTAGCTACAAAACTCTTTATAATTAGTTACTACAATTGATATGATTATTAAATACAATTATTAAAATGAATTTCAAAAATTTGGACGATTATTAGATACCATTTGTAGAAGGAACTCCAAGGATATCTACAAGAATTCATATGATTATTAAATTCCATTAGTGAAATGAACCTCAATAATAACTACAAAATCCATATGATCATTAAATACAATTATTAAAATGTATTTCAATAATATCCAAAAATCCATATAATCATTAAATACAATTATTAAAATGTATTTCAATAATATCTAAAAAAATTTGTATAGTCATTGAAGAGTGAAAATTAGACTTACTCCAAGATTGTGGATCTAGGTTCGAGGTTACCTCCCTGCTTACTCCTCCGGTCGCTGTGTCCATGAAGTCTTGTTGCTGGTACACTCTTAAAAAATTGTCAGAAATGTCTATGATCGGTTAAAATCGTCAACAATTCTATTTATGGGACTTAGCAGTTGATGAACATGTGTATGCATGCGTGCTACACACCGCTCGGTGGTGTGCAATATTCCAGACATTTACCAGCAAGAATGAGAAAATTTCACGGAATCAATATTCCTAAAGGTCAGCGACAAGGTTAGTTTCATTTTTCTAATTACTGGGTGTGTGTGGAATTGACTGATTGATTTTCTTCCCCAAAATGTCATGGTCTGCTCGATTCTTAAGTACGTGATAAGTCGGCATGCACTAGTTGTAGTAGATTATTTGGATGTCTGCCTTGTGTATTGATATTGAATATTGATTGTACATTTCAGTTTTGTTATGGGTTCGTTTCTCTGGACAGTTAAGTCTTGTTCGTCTTTGATTAATTGGATTTATGTTTTACTTTTCAGGAAGTCGTTGTTAGGTGAACCGACTTAACGGGAACTATGGCTGGGGAATCCATTATTCTGCTATTAGCGACCTTAGGCTTACTCTACCAACTCGTCTATCAGCTTCAACTAGATGGAGCCGCTGCCTCCGGATCAAAATTATTCAGTGGTTTTCTCAATCTGACTTATGGATTATTTATTCTTATCGGTTGTGATCTTTAGAATACTTTTGATTATCTGGTTGTACGTAAATCAATTGGAAGATTTTTCTTTTCTCATTTTTTGATTATTTAAATTATTGGGGTTTTTTCTTTTGTTTTATGAGTCGCGTTTATTATGTCGTCAATTCTCAACTTTATTCGGAGGTTCTATTTGGTAGATCGTAATTTCGGTAAGTTAGTTTTAATTTATTCCCAAAAACTCGTTAATAATAAAAATAAAAAATTTTGACTCTATACAATTTATATTTTCCTGGTTTGGTTTTTATTGGGATTAATATATTTACTTTGGCGGTTACAGTAGTTACGCTATTCTATTTTATCCTCAAGTGATCGAATCACGTTATAGTATGAAATATCTAAATTAAGCTAACTTTACTTGGGTAACGGTATGGGTCCTTGACAAGACATTTTGGGTTTACTCAATGATTTTAACTATCTAGACTATTTGGAGACAAAAATCATAATCAATTTTGGATACTTACGCTACTGGTTTACTTACAAAATAACAATTATGCGTTTACGATTTAGTTTAAGTTCATAATGACTACTTAGCTCCATAGTTTATTTAAATGGGTAACCCTAATTATTATAGGTCTATGGTAGCCGTTCCATATTTATAACTATTTTAACTTCGCCTCTATGGCTTGAAAATTTATAGTCATTTTAAGTACCTAGTGATAGTCTGAATCTATTATTTATTTAACTTTTATAACAACGATTTCATTTTATATTCCCTTCACCTTCCCCTGGTTGACCTTAGGCGCATTATGTTCATATTATAGGTAATGAGTGCCCACTGGACTACTCGTGTGATGATTTTGAGCCGTGTGTAGAATAATTTAGGTCGAGTTTAAAGAAATCGAGAGACGAGGAAGTAGCCAAAAGACCACTTCCTTATTCCTCCTTTCTTCTATACGGGATAATATTGACGTTCCAGCTCCTGCGTTCCGCACGCCGGACCTTCACGGACACGAATCATTGGCGATATTCCACGCACTTACACGAATTCGAATAATATGCTGATTTTAATAACTTGTGATGTGTCTTTGGCTGTGGGCCGGAAAAATTTCGACAAAAATAAAAACAATTTATGTATTAAGAATAATTTATTAAAATAATATAAAATTTACCCATTCCAACAATACAAAAATGTCATCAAAATACCGCTCTCCCCACGCTGACATCCAAGCAGAGCTCTATCGAGGTTGTGAGGATGCGAGGTGGAGAGTGCTTTCCAATAAAACTCTCACTTACATAGATTTTTAAAAAAATGAGTTAACGATTTTCAAAAAACGATTAAAATTTATGTGAAAATGAATCGGTAAATATACCTATTTTTTGGCCCTAACCTTGCGTGTTCTTTTTGATTTAGTAAAACAAATTTTGAGTTTGGAATTTTCTAGTGTATTCTAATCTTGATTTTTATTATTTTGAAATTTTATTTGACAATTTTTTCTTTAGATTTTTAATTGAATTATTTCTAATTCAAATTATTTGATTTTTATTTCATTTTCATGAAATTTTGTTTTAATAAATTGTCAAATTTCGGTCAAAATCGTTGGGTTTTTGTGTTATGTTTATATTTAATTCGTGCGGATCTTGTTGCATTTTGTTATTATTTTAATTTATTTTTGTGTTTATGATTTTATATTTTATTGTTTTCTCTCTCATATTTTGATAGGGTTAATTGGTGTTTTAATAGGTTTGAATTTAAATCTGTATGTTATTTTTGCATGTGTGTTACCGATTCATTTAAACATTTACAAGGCCGGTTGTGTCCTGGCCCAACATAATTAATATTCTTGAATGACACGCATCATATATTAAAGTAATCTATTAAAGTAATCTATCTAAATTTGGTTGCTGCCTTGTAAAATTTGTTAAATAGTGTATCTAATAATATTTTCCATTAGCAATCGTCAAATCAGGCTGATTGATAACTTTGGATTTTCTCATAATAGATGATTCGAAACCAACATCTTTTTTTCCTTATAACAGATAGATGAACCATTGTATTATCTCATCACTGTTATCAAGATCAAAGGGAAATTCCATTTTATCCATTAAAATACACAACAACTACCGAACCTTAGGATATAGCCAAATGTAGAAACAACAGATCAGTACCTCCCATAATGATTTGTCACACTTTTAATGGATCTATATCCTTTACTGCTTTATTGAATCTCATATCATCATTGGCAGTTTACTGATTTTTTTAATTATAGAAAATGTTATACAGTGGAACCGAATCGTGTGTGTGTGTAGTAGTAGTAGTAGTTTACATCTAGAAATTAGGGAGTGCAAAGATTTAATATTTACCAAGCATCAATATAAGACACTGTGGTTATGATTGTATTTTAAAGCTTTAAATAGATAAATTACTTTGTTTTTCTTAAGGGTGGAGTAACTAGAGCTTGCTCAATCACGTCAAAGAATTAAATAGATACTCCTGTCATTTTCCTATCTTTTTCATTAAGAGATGTATGTGTTAATAACTTTTATTATGAAATATAAGTGATGTGTTTCTAAATTAAATTTTTTTGAATGTCGACTGTATAAATAGTTTGAAAATCTTTAGATTTAAGGATAAATGGATATTTTACAATGGAAAACCTTACAACGGTAAAAAGAAAATATTAAAAATATTTGGTTTGACTCGTAGACTTAGGAATGAGCTCGGCGCTGGAGTTAATAAAAATAACCCCTTTAAAGGTCTTAAGATTCTAAAAAGTAAGCTTTTTGTTGTACTATCTATTGTTACATTAAAAGATTTTAAAAAAATAATCACACAATTAAAACATAATTTCAAATTTTTTAATAAGTAGGAGCATCATACATATTTTGATTTCAACCAAATTTATTTTTATAAATAAAATTTAAATAAAAAGTGAAAACTTCTACAATGTTAGAATTTCTTTATTTTATAGAATCTATTAAAATTACAAAATTGACGAATATCAGACTACTTTATTAGAATTACAGTGAATTTAAACAAACAAATATTATTTTTATAAGCTCAATGCGACGGCCATCAATTTTGTTTAGATTAATTTGATTTTTTAAAAAATAAAATCGAATAACAAATTTGTTGTTTATATTCGTGTGATAGGCTTATTTTCATATTTATCAGAAGTACTTCCTTTGTTGATAATAATAATATTCAACATTATATTCCATTTGTTTATAAATTTTTGTCGTTGATCAATAGCAAATGTTGAAAATTTATTTCGTGTTTGTAGCTTTAGGAATTTCATCTGTTGGGTTCGCAAGATTTCAGGTAAGAGTTAATTTATAATTGTTGTTATAATAAGGGTAAATTTTGAAATATTTTCTCCTTTTTGAGGATTGATGAATTTCCATGTCAGAGGTTTTGCTGAAATTGTCAACCTGCAATATAAATGAGTATCACAATTATTTCAAGTTTTTTTTCGAAAATATAAAAATCATTTCTTTATCTTTTTCTGTAATAATTTGGTCTCCAAAGCGGTTTATACACCCTACCACCTTTTTACAATTAACATCATTGCATATGAAATTCATATCTTTCTATATTGTTTAACTTAAGCATCGCCACAATCCGCAACTGGAGATTTGACGGTTTGAATAAATTACTTTCTTTCTTTGGAATTTTCTTAATTATAGAACATAGTACATTATCTTCCTTTTATGTAATAATCGAAAGCTTTGTAAAATGATGGGCATATCTTTATCCAAATTCGTCTTCAAAGACTTTTCGTATTAGCTTAAATTGAGCATCAGGAGGTTTTTCTCAACAACTTCAAAACATTTAGAAAATTTGCATCCAAAACTGTTTATCAAACAAAAAAAACATCAATACCAGGATTTTAATATATTATTTTAAAAATTAATAAATTAAATATATATTAAAAAGTCAAATTTTCTCTTAGATTTTAATTCGTGTTATTATTTTTATTGTTGCATTTTATCCAGTTGAAGTTACATATAATTTATAATAATAATACCAATGATAACAATTAAGGATCGGAAAAAAAGAGTGCAATGAGTGGGTTTTATTTTCCAAATAAACTTGGAGATTTCAACAAACGAAAAGGAATCGATTATATTTTCCTATATTTAAGAAAATATATTAATATTTTTTTAATAAAAATAAAGCAATTAATATTATTTATTAAAATATAAATATAGTAATTTTTGCAGATTTTCTGTTGTTAAGCGCCGTCTGTTATCTGTTAATTAAAATAATAAAAAGCTAAAATAAATACCCGTCAGTGCTTTGATGTCTCATATAATTATAAATAATTTATTTATAAAGTTACTATTTTTAACCCAGAAATTTTAAAGAGTGCTATTTTTTCCGATCTCTAATAACAAAAATAATAATAATAATAATTATAGCGACAACAATAATAATATTAACAATAATCATAAAATCATTATTATTTTAATTAATGATTAACTGAATGTACATCCGATTTCCGATGAATCTAACAAATAAATAAATTTACAAATAGTTCTTATGTCAAAATTTAGTAACAAATAAATATATTATTATATAATACAAAAGTCCTATTAATTGGTTAGATCAACGAAAAGTGCTTTTTTGATAAAGGCTTTGAATGTTTTGACAATATTACTTTTCAATTTTAATTATTAATTTAATTTTCAATTAATTAATTTCCATCATCTATGCGAAGCTCAGAAATTAATGAAAAATGTATCAACTTGATGGTTATTGTTAAATTTATTTTTCAAATTAGCAGATAAAAATCCCTAAATTTTACTGAAATTTTAAAAGCAAAGTTTTTATGAGTTTCACTTAAAAATGTTAAGAGTTTTTCAAAATTTTTTAACCCTTCTTATTTATGATTTTTCAAGAACGCGGCGATGTTCATTTAACAAAAAATATTAATCATGCTTTTAATAAGAAAGTTTTGGGAATTATTTTTTAATATAGAAACTAAGCTTTTCTCCTTCGTTGAAATTTTTTTAAATCTTTAAACATACATCCTATTTCTGAGAATTTCTTGCTCTTTTCAATGTCATTTAACCATTCATTGTGCGATATGTATGTGATAATATAATTAAATTAATTCATAAAATAAATAACTAAATAAATATTAATTAAATAAAGAATTAAATAAATATATGTTGTGGATTGATGTTGTATGTAAATTTCTTATGCTTACATTACTTTGCGTTTAACATAATTCCTCAACGTTTATGTTTAAATATTTATATGGACGTTATTAATACTAAAAGTAACGCATCTAACATGGCAACCACGATGGCCAATTTTATCAAGCCTCCAGAAAATTACGAAATTGGAGCCGACATAGAAGATTTTATACAAGAATGTGAAAAATCTTTTGACCTTATGGGGATCTCAGAAGAATACAGAGGAAAATTTGTCAAAGCTTTTTTATCAATAAATTCTACAAAGAAATATGAAGCAACTCATGAGGACATCAACTATTTGGATTGTTTTAAAGAAGCTTTCAAAAAGCCAATAAATTTTATGGATGATCTTCGAGAAGTTCTCAAATATCGCCAAGAAAATGATTCAGCCACTGAATTCTACACAAAAATAGAAAAGCTCGCAAAACAAATCTTGCAACACAAACTGAATGAAGAGGAACTGCAGAAATTTCTAATTTTCCATCCAGTAGAAGATAATGAAATGTAGAAAGATCTTAGAATGAACGAATTTAAGACTGGAAGAAATGAAAGAAAGAATCATGAAACATGAAAAAGTATATAATGAAATTTACTAGATCAACAATCAAGTTGCAGCAATGTAAACAAATAATAAATATGCAGATGTGTTAAAAAATTCGATGAACTTTCAGATGAAACCAGTTAGAAGAAATGAAGCTCCAGTTAAAAGAGAAGTCAATGATCCAAGATCCAATAATTTCTATCAAAGATCTCGACCAAGATTTAATGATTTTAGCTGGACTTGTCAAGCAGAAGGGCGTAAGAGATCTGAATGCCCAAATGTAAAATGCAATCATTGCTATAAATCAGGACACATTCATCACCAGTGCTTCGAACTTCGATCAAAAAGTGACAGCAATCAAGCAAGCTAATGATGAAAATGAAAGTCAATACCCAAACGGATATGCTCTACCACAAAAGGAGGTGATCAGAGCTCTACCATAGTTATTTAGGAAGTAATGGGAAGTAATTATTTTTAATAATTTAGTATGGCAGCAAATGTTGTTGACAATTGTCTAAAAACAGTCTGAGCAGGAGTATAAAAGGAAAAGGGAAAAACACGAAATGGCCAGTGATCGAAGCAAACGAGTAGTCTAGTCAAGTCAGTAAAAGAGTCTAAACCCAAGTAAAGTCAAAGGTGATTATCCATAACCTACCTTAAGGTAATCAAATTTATTCGGTGGTTGAAGGGTGCAAATAAATAATAAATTGTAATTACAAAACATTGAAATAAATCGGATTGAGTTGTAACTGTGATAAAGTGCAAATAAAATTATTCTGTGTTGGGTTTACTTATTTGATTTAAAAAGGACACGAGGAGTCAGAGGGAACCGACTTTCAATAATAATAACCCAATAATTGTGATTGTTGGCTAGACTCAAACGCGCATAGTGATTGGTGTGTTGATAAATGGAGAATGGATGATTTAAGATGTAATAATGAGGAAAATTTAAATTTCGATGAATAAAATTATTAAATACGATAAATTAAATGGGATACCTAGTGTTTATATTTTTATTAATAATAATGAGTTTCGGTGTTTATTAGACACGGGTGCAAAAATAAGTGTGATTGATAAAAGTTTGCTACAAAAGTTTGGAATTAGAAATTTATAGAAATGTTATGTGAAATTAAGATGTGCAAATGAATCACCTATTGAAATATTGGGGAAAATTAACGTGGAAGTGCAAATTATTGGAATATCGCAAAGGAAAGTTGTCGAATTTATTGTAGATAAAGAGATATTTCCTAGAGTTATTGGATGAATAGATTTTTTGAAAACGTTTAATATTATGTTAAAAATTGGAAGCACTACTAGTAATAATAAAAGTAAAATAAATAAATTTGACAGATATCGCGGTAGTAAAAAGTGTAGATGAAAATAAAAATGATCAAATGAAAGATAATAATATTAAAAAAATGTTGGATAAATATGATTACATTTTTATGAAACACAAATGGGACGTAGGAAAAACAACTTTGTTAACCCATGAAATTTTGATTTCAGGTAAACCTATAGTCATTAACCCTAGGCGACAGCCGCTCATTTGATAGGAAAAATTGATGAACAGATTAATGAAATGGAAAGGTTTGGCAAAATAAAAGAATGTAATTCCCCGTGGAATACACCGTTAGTATGTGCTAAAAATAAAAATGACTTAAGAATATTTCTAGATTTTCGGGCGTTGAATAATATAACAAAGACCAATATTTCCAATTCCGAACATGAATGAACTTTTGGATACATTAAATAGAGCAAAATATTTTAGTACGATTGACCTGGTAAATGCATATTACCAAGTTGAGCTAGAAGAAATGTCAAAATTGAAAACTGCATTTTCCACTAAGACTAAGCAATATTGTTTTAACCGAATTCCATTTGGAATAGCTGCAGCTCCAGCGATTTTCCAAAAATTAATGAGAACTTAATTGGAAATTTGCAATTGTTTACTTACTTGATATTTTA
This sequence comes from Schmidtea mediterranea, assembly GCA_022537955.1. NCBI lineage: Eukaryota > Metazoa > Platyhelminthes > Tricladida > Dugesiidae > Schmidtea > Schmidtea mediterranea. Next base: position 266,041,386 of record CM039679.1, on the reverse strand, counting down.
ATATTTTCGAAGGAATTAAATTAACATAGGAAGTGTACTAGAGAAGATAAGACTTGCTGGATTAAAAATTAGTCCATCAAAATGCCAATTTTTAAAAGATGAAGTAAAGTTTTTGGGACACACAATAAATAAAAGTAGTGTAAAAACAGATGAAAATAAAATACAAACAATTAAAAAATTTAAAGACCTAAGTGTATAAAACAGTTAAGGAGTTTTTTTAGGACTAACTGACTATTATAGGAAATTCATAAAATACTATACAAAGAATTCCAAAAACTTAGAAAGTGATGTGGAAGCAAAGAAAAGAAACTAATTTGGACTGAAGACTACGAGAAAGCATTAATTGAACTTAAAAATAAATTAATACACACACCTATTTTGAAGTTTCCAGATTTCTCAAGGCCATTTATTTTAGATACCGATGCTAGTTTTGATCGCATTGGTGCGGTTTTATCTCAAATTGACGATTCTGAGAGAGAAAATGTAATTGTATATGGATCATATGTTATGTCTAAACAAGAAGTTGGTTACTGCATAACAAGGAAAGAACTTTTGGCAATGTATTTTTTTACAGGGCACTTTAAGCATTTTTTATATGGTAAAAAGTTCACACTTCGTACATAAAGCAAAAATCTTATATGATGAAAACAACGAAAGTCAGTACCCCACAATTCCAGACATGGATCAACTACTTAACCAGTCTAGAAATAGATTTTCAGAATAGAAAAGGAGAAGATCATTCAAATGCAGATGCATTATCAAGGAGTGAATGTGCCAAATGCATTCAATGTCAAACAATTTATAATTATCCAAAAATTGCGAAACTAAAGACTAAATTGTTAGCGATTATGACAGAAAACCAAGAAAATGAATGGCAAAATAATTCGACTGAAATTCAAGAGATTATACAAAGCTTAAATTTGAAAGACAAAACCAAATTCAAAATATAAGATGGGATAATTCTAACCAATGATAATAAGATATGAATTCCCGATAGTCGAAGAATAGGTTTTGTTACAAAATACCATATAAAACTATGTCATGCGGGTCCGACGAAAGTAGAGAAATATGTATCAGATAATTTTGAAATGAGAAATATGAGACAAACAATACAAGATGTGATTCAAAGTTGTGAAAATTGTCAGAAGCGCAAAGTTACAACAACTACAACAAAAGAAATAATTTGAAAAACCCCGAAATCCAGATTATTTGATACTATATATATTGATTTTTGTGGCCCATTGAAACAAACACTATATGAAATGAAATATATTTTTGGAATCATCGACCAGCATAGTAAATATGTATTCCTTCATGCCGTTAAATCGCAAAGCGAAGATACCGTTGTTAAAATTTAAAAAACTAGTTGGATATTAAAATATGGTGCTCCAGAGGTGATAAAGGGAAATCATTTGAAAGTAAAGGTATGGAAATGTAATGAAAGCTCATAATATTAAAGTAATTTATTCAAGTCCTTACCATCATTCTGAAACGGACAGATCGAAAGACAATTTAGGACAATCAGAGACGCTATTTATATTTCATTAAAGGATAAAAACTATAAAAACTTGACGTAGTTGTTACCAGAAATTGAGTTTATAATAAACTCTACCTACCAAAACGATTGGTCAAGCACCTTGTAAAAGAGTATTTAGAAAGCGTATTAACAAAGAATAGTTATTAAATATGCCAGAGAGAAGCAAGATAATTGATTCGATTACGAAAAGGAAATTTGAAATAGGAGATTGCGTTTTAATTAAAAGCAATACGAATAACAAAGAAGATGACAGATATTTTGGACCAGCAGAAGTCGTGAAACAAATGCATGAAAGAAGCTATGAAATAAGGCTTGAAAATGGAAACCGATTGATAAGAAACGTTGAGTGGCTAAAGCCATTTAAACGAGGGTGAATGTGAGAATATAATTAAATTAATTCATAAAATAAATAACTAAATAAATATTAATTAAATAAAGAATTAAATAAATGTATGTTGTGGATTGATGTGGTATGATTATTCCTTATGCTTAAATAACTTTGCGTTTAATATAATTCCTCAACATTTGTGTTTAAATATTACGAATAAATTGGGCGAGTTTGAATTTTATAAATATTTATTATGGACGTTATTAATACTAAAAGTAACGCATCTAACAATAGTGAAATTTGGAAAGTTTATTAATAATAAAAATTTTTCATAATATTTTAAATATTGAATCTTTTTTATTTTAAATGACAATATATTAATGATATTTATTAGACAGACATTTTTTCTCTTTATAATATATTATTAAAATAGTATTTTCAAATTAATACATAAAATTATATCATAAATGGAACAATGAAAGAGTAAGGATATGTATTCAATGATTTTAATATTAAATGATGGAAAAAATGATACAGGTTGTGATTCAAGATTGAGACGATTTATATTGATTTTTGTGGGCCATAAGGCCAAGCACAATACGAGATAAAGTATATTTTTGGCATTATTGATAGATATAGCAGTGGCGGATCTAAACCATTTAGTAAGGGAGGCGATTTAGGTAATGACATCATATATAAGTATTCCATTAGTTCGATTTAAAATTCGCACCAGACAATTTTATTAAATTTTATATCAATTTTTAACAATCTACTTAATAAGCTTAATTTGCTTCCATTTTCAAAGAACATACTGTGGTAGGTGATAAGTTTGCAGACGTTTAGTGTTGAATTTCCACTAATAATTGACGCACCGGATAATATATCTAAATGAGATGACAGAAAAACTTCATCAAAAGCAAGAACTTTATTATCATCAATTAGAGAAAGTGATTTTATTGTGTCTTTAGACTGTGCTGTGCATGTAGTCTCCTAAAAAATAGCCTCAGTCAATTGTTTCAAAAGAAAAGTTTAAATTTACATGAAGCAAAAAGTTTTATTAAAGACCTGTTGATTGTTTTACAACCAAAAAGAGAAAACTGCGATGAAATGTTTGATAAAATTTCTAGATCAGCAGAAAAAACAATAATTGAAAAAGAAGGTAGTTTTACCTACAAAAGAATAGTGATGCACTGATATTGTACATAAATACACGTTTTTGCATAGAAAATTTGCAATGTCTCCAAATCTATTCTTTGATGACAGAAAATATTATTGAATTGAATCATAAAGGTGTTGCAGAAAATGTTTCTGCAATCAGTAATGTCTATGGCGTCATTCTTGGACTTAGTATCCAAAACTTACTTGCACCTGAATTTACATCGGAAGTTGAACTATGGTAGTGCAAATGCATGTGGATAAACGAAGAAGGCGGAATATAATCACTGCCTATTGATCTTTTGTTGTTTTTGATTTATGTGACAAGGTGCAATACCCAATCACTCACAAGTTTTTCCAAATTATTAAAACGTGTCCTGTAAGTGTTGGCAGTGCTAAACGTAGCTTCTCAACCCTGTGAAGAATTAAAACCTGGCTGAGAACACAAATAGCAGAAAACAGAGTAGTTGGATTGGCCCTACTTAATGTACACAGAGACATTCCAGTAAATATTGAAAACGTGATTGATAGTTTTGTGAAGTTGTAAAATCGTAAATGAGATTTTGTTTTATAAATTGTTAAAATAATAAACAAATCAAGATGTTAAATACGTTATTAGTCAAACAACTAAACTTTCTAATTTCCATCAAATAACTGTATCACTTCAAAATAAAATTTACATTATATTTTTGCATTAAATTTGAACAATGTTTTTGACATTGCATGATTTCTTAATAAAGGACTGCAAACACCAAGTAAAATTCGCAAAAAACTTCTTTCAAAATAATCTAAGGGGACCGGTCGCCCTCATTGCCCCTCTATGGATCCGCCACTGAAATATAGTAGATGTAATTGTCACTGCATGCGGTGAAATCACAAGATGAGAAAACTGTTATTTGCATTAAAAAATCTGGATACTAAAATATAGCGTGCCAAAATTTATACATTGTGACAGAGGAACGTTTTTTGAATGGAAAGTGATAAATAACTTCTTGAAAGCACAAATATAAATACAATGTGCCCAAAGTTTGGGCCTCAAACACATATTCTCCGTTAGAAAATGTACAGATTGAAAGGAAATTCAAAATAATTTGAGTTCGATCCATGTTTCCCTTAAAAACAAAAATCAGGTGTGGCCAACATGCAGCCCGTGGATTGGATACAGCCACTTTATGAATTCATGCGGCCCGCGAATAGTTTTTTTTAATAATAGCATTTAACATCTAGAATTTAGTCGAATATATTCTTGATACTTCTTTATTTTTTAAAAAAATAATCTGTTATAAGTAATGAAAACTCATATACACGTTTGTACTCGATATGAACTTGTTATGGACTACAGTTTTTAGTTTAAGTGTTTAATTTCCTCTCACTGCCTTTGTACTCTGTGTACTTATTTATATTCAACAATTATTTTACTAATTAATCAATTTCCCATAGTATGTATCTAAACAACTTACTATGAGAAAAATTAAAAATAAAAAAATCGTTGAAAAATATTGAGTAAATAAAATTATGAAAATCAAATTAAAAGAAAAGTAGAAGTTTAGAAAATACTTTCAACAATCATGTTTCGAGTATTATTATTATTTTTATGATTTATTGTCATTAATAAATTTTATTGTTACATAATAATTAATAATTTTTCCACAACATATCATACACCCAGCTGTCCCGCGACAGTTTTTTATTGGTGACTCGGCTGGGTCCTGACATATTTTCTCCACACATAATTTTTCAGTTCACATTACTATAACTCTAAAATCAAATGATAACAGAACCATTTGATGAACGAACGGGCTGTCTCCATATTTAGAAAAAGTGTTTGACTTATGGGTGTTATAAAAGCCAAAAGAATAGTGACCTTCGACCCTTGTGAAACCTTTGAATGTATTGTTCGACATGTTTTCCTTGATGGCACCAATCCTTTAAATCATGTTTGAGTGAAATCTAAAGTATCAAGTGTTTTGACATTTTGAAGGTTTTGAATCACCATAAATAAAAGAAATCAATAGTAAAAATTAAAAGAAGTTCTTATAAACCTATAAAGAGTTTAAAAATTTTGATTTAGCTAAGTAAATAAAATGTTTTTTCGTGAAAACAGTAATTTAGAAAGGTTTCATCATTAATTTTTTAAAAAAGCGTCACCTCTTCCCATTGTCTCTAAACTCGCTAGCGCTCCCATGAGAGGCTATAGTATCCACGGGAGCGGAACTGCCATCGTTGAGCACCACTGATTTAGATCGATTGTAGTTTTCTTAAATCAAAATCTGCTTTTGTTTCTTGAACCATTTTCTCACTTTTGAAAAAAGATTTAGTGACTTTTGACGCAACGGTACAAATACTACTAGTTAGACATTTTACAATTAGAATTTGATTATTCTGATATCCTCTTACAGGTTTCTTCATATTTTGGTTATCTTCATATTATACAGTCGAGAGGCTGTCACTAATAGAACGTGTTTCTTTAATATTCTTTTGTTTTAGCAACTTCATAAGTTCCGATGTAGTAAAATAACTAGCAAAATAAATATCATGCTCTTCGGGAAATGCTAAATTTCCTAATAAAGATAAGACCACCTTATGCCAAAGGGTTTCTGTATTGCAGTGCTGAATATTGTTCCTCCTGCACTAACTACACAACATCCAATTTTTGTAGGTAAATCTTACTGACTTTCCCCTATGAATTTGCTTGTCTTAATAATGTCCAAAATATTTGGCCATTACTTGGTCTATTCACAGTTCACTATGAAAAATTCCCCACTGAATAAAATTATTATTATAAAATTATTATTCAAAGTTATTAAATCTTAATGTAAAAGATTTTAATACCTAAATATTTAAGGCTCCCGGAACTATCACAATGAACATAAAATACCACCCGGATATCTATTTGTATGGCGATGACAATGTGACTCTGGATTCGACTGTAAATACAACTAAAATGTGAGTGAAATATATATTATTAAGGTGACCAACTATTTTTTGTTCAAAAAGAGTACACTTTGCAAGTATTCCATAGATGAAAAAAAGAAGAGTACAAAAATCAGTAAATGAGTATAGTTTGTCACCTTAATTATGGATTATTATGCGAAAAGCGAAAGTACACTCCATAACTGTCAATTTCTTTTAATTAGTTCCAAAAGTATTCCCTTTAAAAAATGTTGTCAATTTGGATGTTGACGCTGCTGTGTCATGAGACGTTTTATGTACTTTAGTTTCAATGTGTGCTGTTATTGCACTACGTCCATGAATTGCAATTGAAAATTCCCTATTGCAGATTGTGCATTTAACCAAGGAGTCATTATTTCGACTTTTAACTACAATGAACGAAAACTCTTTTTTTAAATTTTCGTTTAAACGAATTTTCCTTCTTTTGTTATCGCTCATATTTGAATTAATAATCTAAACATTATATTAGTAATATATTTTTTTTTAATTTTAAATAGATATTATAATTAAGCAATATGCGCGCGTGAAATTCAAATCACTGTCAAAATAATTTTAAATATTTAATTAATAAAATTGAAATAAAATAATCTAAAAAAATGTTTTAGAAATACAAATGAGTATAAAATTATACAAATGAGACTTTCAGAGTACAGGATTTGAAAAGAGTACGGTTTGCGAAAAAAGAGTACAAAACTCAGTAAATAAGTATAGTTGGTCACCTTAATATTATAGAATTTTATTAATCTAATTTTTTGTAAAAATTAATTTTATTAAAAGTATTTTTGCGATTCGGGAGATTTAGGTCACCAGATTCTAAGCAAAAACTTAAGGAGCATTTCGGGATTGTAATAAATTATTAAAATAATTTAATAATATACAAAAATACGAAATCAGTATTAGTTTTTGGTATCTCATTGTGTATTTATTTTTTATTTTTTCGATCTTTTTAAACAAAAATCATTCTACATAATTGTACAAAATTCAAAAATTCAAAATTAACAATTTTGTAGTTTTCAATTGGAAAGTGAAACAATCATAACAATAGGCTTGGCAATTCAAAATCAAAATTTTGTAGTTTCATCGTATGGTCACTACAGAGCACAATATAGAATTTTCTGTGTAAAATTGGATTGTAAAAGAGAATTTTTTTGAAAATTAATTGAAATTGGGTCTGTCCAAGGCATTTAGGTTCGTTGTGGAATTAAGAAATCCATAAGAAATTTTATATTTTTTTTGGACTGCAAAACTGTAGCAGAAATATCACATATTGGATCGAGTTAGAACACCCATTATTAGAAAATATTTATTAATATAAAAAATTTAAATTCCTTCGAAAATCTGCCGTTCTGAGAATATTTAAACAATTCTATTTTGAGAATTCTGTATTATTATTATATTAATTAAAATTAATTATTTATAAATTTTATTTTTGATTATTACCCATACATCCTCCCTACTTTAAAATATCTGAGCAACTCTAATACTAACTAAAATAGAGCTATAATTCAATTTTGTTTTATAACTTCTTCCGTGGTTCTTTCCTACAATTGTACCAGGAACTTCATTTCTGTTCACTTATTTATTTATATTATTTTTCTTTATCAAAACCTCATAACCAATCACGAATTTCCAATCACTGATTAATGTTATTTCTGTATTTTTATCATCAATCTATTTTCTACTTAAAGCTTTGCCAAATATGATCTCGTCCGGAGATGTCTTAATTATTTTCTGATATGTGCTATTTAGCATAAACTCTATTTCTGGTAATAGTTAACCCAATTGCGATATTTGTTATCTTTCAATGATATCTGTATAGAATTGATTATTGTTCGAAACTGGTGTTCGATTTGAACGTTTGCAAATGATGGTAAGGACTTGAATAATATATCTCCATGTTATAATATTGAAACATTTTCTCTTCAAATACCTTATCTCTATCAACTTTTTTGATACAGGAACCACCGAACTTTGACAACTAACAGTTATTAATTCATGAATCACATTCATTTTGAGAAGATATTGCTCTTAGTAAGTAGGTAGATGTGTCCAACCTGGCGCACTTTTTGGTACCCCCTAACAAAAAAATACAAAACAAACTAAAATAAAATGTAAACACAAAACATTACAAAATAATGAATAAGAACAAGAACGTATACAGGTATACATTTATTAATTCAATGAACAGTTGGCTGAGCTGTTGGATGATCTGCTTGATAGGCTGTTGGATGTGCTGTTGGATAATCACGTGGAAAATTATTATCTTTATTCATTGCCAGTCTCAATCATATAATGGCATATAATGTCGGACTTACATTCTTTTCTACCTCTTTGTTTGTCAGTGCAACCTTTGAAGTTTTAAAACTATAAAGTTGGTGATTGTTTGTACCAATACAAAATTGAGGTACAAAAACCTAGAGTTTTTCTCGTAGTAGTCCTTATAAGATTTATGAGTTAACGTTGTGTCCTTCAATGCACTCCCTTAACTTTAAGACAAGAAGAATTTCCTAGTAAATTATAGCGATTGGGTCTAAGGAATACCCATTCGTCATAACCTTCTCCCTTGCTTTCATCCTTAAATTTGCCAATGACCGAATCGAGTTTTTTTAGTGTAATGTGTGTGATAAGACGGCTAATTAGAGGTATCTAAAAGATTATCCTTAACCATTTCAGACAAAAGAATATTCAGTTTACAATTTTTGATTTCGAGAAAGAAAGAGTCAGTATCTCCAGCAACAATATTAATCTCTCAGTTAAATTGATATCGATACTTTGCCAAATTTGTATATTGTAGCTCGTACATTCGAAGTTTGGACAAATCAAGTACCGATTTTCCAATATAATTCGGTCGATCTAAGCATACCGAGTCAGGATTTAACAAAGCAGCAATTAAATCATCAGCAATTTTGATACTTCTTTGAAAGGTTGGTATAGAAGCATATGTAATCATTTTCTGTTGATTATTACACAATCTTAAATTCATTCTTTTCTTTAGGTTTTCTACTGTCTTACCATATAAACTATTGTTGAGCAACTTATAATAATTTTTATCTAGCGTGTTTGTACTTTTTGCTCTTAACTCTGTATTGGTATCAATGTAGTTTTTAAAAATAGGTGACTGTTTGAATCTTACAGGTCTATTCACATGAGTAACCTTAACACCAAGAAACAAGTATAATTTTAGTAAACGCCAACAAATCACATAATTCTTTTTTGGGTAATGAGTCAATAACAATTTTCAACCTTATATCCCTAAGGTTTCATTTTCTCAGCAGCAATAGAAAAGTCGTCTAACTTATTGTGAAGATCAGAAGGAATTTCAAGATCTACTTTAAGAGTTTACCCATACGACAAAGATTCAAGAGTTAAAGAAACACAATCAGACAATATTGAATCAAAACCATCAAGTATCCAACTGAATTCGCCACGAGGTAATGGTTGGCTTAAAGCCCAACCGTATAAATTATTAATATCTATATAAAGCAACTTTGTGATTTCATCGGTTTTTACAAAGTGTTTATGAACAAAAGTGAGACCTCCACGAATACAACCCTCATAGAAATTATAAATTTTCATGTCTTGGGTTCCATGTTCAATGGGTTTATCAAAACTTATTAACCCAGAACTCCCAGACATTACCGGAATACCAAATTAATTTAAAGGCTCTAAACTATTATGAGCTATAGATTTCGCCCGGAATTGTTGGAAAAAGTCAGCCAAAAGAAAGCAATCGATTTTCAAGTATATCATCATAGTCAAGTAAATTTACACATTTAGTTTCAGTCCAAATTAATTAAGCTTTCTCATATTCAACTTCACTCACTCCTTCCCAGATTGGAGGCAGTTCATAAATATTTTCAAGGACCTCTAAACTAGTGGAAAAGTTGTACGGAAAAATACCTCTTTCATTAACAATGGTACCAGTAAAAACAGATTTTGTTAAAGGTAAACTAGTCAAAGTTTGCACAGCCCTAGCTAATGAGTCATTAACAAACTGATAAGAGTCGATAAAACGTATTCTAAGCTTATCAACATATACCATAAGGGATAAGAACTTTTCACTACTAATTGGAATACATGATAAGTTCCAATTCGGAAATTGGTTTATTCCATACTTAAGGATATTATGTAAGTCATATCTACGTAAATTTTGAAAAACTACAGGTAATAATTCTTTGATGCTCCTATTAACATTACAACTTTTACATGCTGGACCAATATATTTTCCTGTAAAATGGTCATGGTCTCTACCCTTATCTACTATGTTCTTATTACACAAATAACAATATTTACAAATATCAAATGAATATTCTTCGTCAAAAGTAAGTGGTAACATTAGCTTTTTCCCCTCTTCTCTATAATTCACAATCTTTACTTCTCGTTTGAGTAAAGTTCAGCTCTTCTATGTTCAACTTTAATATTTAAGCTACTGAGATGGCCCATTAAAGTTTGAAATTGTGTAGTTATGGGTTGTAGGATAACTGTAAATAATAAATATTATAAATTCCATAATATGTATTAAGTAATGTAATATGGATTACATAATGCATGTATGAATGTCAAAGGTGTATTTTATGTGATTTATGTATGCATGTGTGTGTCTTGCGCAAGATACTTACAGTATAATAATTTCAACCTGTGAGTTACTCTCTTGTTTTAGATAATAAATATTATGTCTCCAAAGTCTTCTAATATGGAATTTTTTGTTTTTATCAACAATGTAAGAGCTTTATAGTCCGTTCTAAGTTTAAATCGTTTTCCATACAGTTAATGTTTGACATGAACTGTAAAGTGATATGTGACTAAAAGCTCTTTTATTGTAATGCAATATCTCAATTCGTGTTTATTGAGTGCTTTTAACCCATATGCGATTACTATTTTTTCCTTCTTCAACTAACTTCACGATACTGCACCAATTCAATCAAAACTGCCATTATTAAAGTCTGTATATATCAGAATTGGTGCCAAGCAAATTTTCTCTTTTAGTTCTACAAACACGTTTTGGCCCTCTTTTGACCAAATTAATTTTCTATTTTGGATATTTGTTAATGATTCTAACGGTTTGGAATACTTTGTGTAACTGTTTATAAATTTCCGGTAATAATTTGTTAACACCAAGAAGTTTCTTGACGCACTGGGGTGTTTCAAAAGTTTTAATTGAGTCTATTTTAGAAGGATCAGTTTTTGAACCTGTTTGATTTACAATATGTACTTAAACCTCACTTCTGTCCTTAAAAAGTTGCACTTTGAAGGGCTAAATTTTAATCCAGCTTCCTCTATTTTTTTTTATCAAAACATGTTCCATGTCTCTGATCTGTACTTTATAATCCTTTGAGAAAATTAGTATGTCGTCTAAGTATACTATAGCAATTTTCCAACTTATTTCTTCTAATACTTTGTTCACCGGTCTTTGAAACATTTCTGGTTTGAGGCTATACCAAAAGACATTCTGTTAAAGCAATATTGTTTAGAGTTCTTAGAAAAATTGTTTTTAATTGAGAACTTTCTTAATTTTCACTATCTTTATTTTTAATGCATACTAATGGAGTGTTCCATGGATATGTGTATTCTTTTATTGTTCCATATTTTTCAATTTCTTCAATACATTCTTCAATCTTCAGTAACAAGTGCATTGGTTGTCTTCTAGGATTCATATTAATATGAGGACATGAAGTTATTGTCTCGTGTTTCAACAGCTGAACTATTCCTATATCATATACGTACTTCAGAAATATACTATTACATTGTCTAATAAATATTTTGATTTCAGTATTATTATTACCAGATTCCTGTAATATGTTGATTCATTTTTTAATATTTTCTCTATCATTATCAATGTTTAATTTAATTCCGACTTTGTTTATAAAAATCATCCCAGGAATTACTTTCGGGGACATGTTACCGGCAACGTTAAAGGATAACTCAAGTATTTGTTTTATCGCTCCTAAAAAATCGTCATCGTATACTGCAGAAACATGATCTATGTCGTTCTGTTCATTTTATCGATTTGAATTATCCCGATATCGACTATAATTTCCATTGACTTGATTGAAAATCCTCAGATTGATTTTGATTTCTTTCCAAACTCCTTTCATAATAATTCTGCATCTGAAAACACTTAAAACTTAAATGACCTTACTTACCACAGCACGAACATCGAATATTTGGGCATTCACAGCGCATGTGACCTATTTCACGACATGCATAGCATTGAATATTTGAACGTGGTTCTGAATTTATATTTTTTAAAACTGGTTCGAAATCTTGACTGACATTTCTTCTTCCTTGAAATTGATCTTGTGGTTTTTGAAATTCTTTTTTTCTATCAATCTGATTTTTATTCCTGAAATTATCGCTTTTTCCATCGATGTTGTATCGGCTATTTTCTAAAACAGAGCATAAGAGTTATTTCCGACCGCTGCCACTTGTGTTTTCGACTTATCTTCATCCATTTTCTGCAATATCCTTTTGATATATTTATTTGACATTGGACCTTTTTGTTATGATTCTACATCATATGTCGATTCTTCTTTTGTTAATTTTTCTTTTAATAAATCTTCCGTAATTTCGTAACATTTTATTTCACGTTTCTCTTCTTCCAAGTTATGTATAGCTATGTTTTAGAAAGAAAGATGTCAACTTTGAAATTGTTAATTTGTGTTTCAAAATCCTCTGGACACCTTTTTTGATCTTGTTGATATAAGTTTTTGCATCATCATCTCTCTTTCTATAGTTAAGTAGATTTTTCAGATCCTTAGTTAAATCTTGATTTTCTAAAGCTAATCTAATAATCTTCTTATATCAGGAATTTTGTAATATTTGTTGCGACAATTTTCATTGAAAATATGTTTGAACAATCACTTTTCTTTGGATGTTGTCCAATAGAATTGTTGAAAAATTGGATTCAATTTTCTCGATAAATTCATCTAGATCATCTCCAATTGAATATGTCTTCCTTGGGAAGATTCGCAGTAAATCTTGAGTTGAAAGCGTGGTTGCCACGTAAGAAAATTAAAATAACAATATGCCTGAAGAATTTATTAATGACAGACAATATATATATATATATATATATATATATATATATATATATATATATATATTATATGTATGTCTACACATCATGCCTGGTTGGGATAAATAATAAACAATGATTCAATCCAGGGACCCAGAAAATCAAAATATCAATCATAAACATTACTTATAAGGGTTTACATATAGGGACAAGGAAATTAATTATCCCAATACAATTTCATCACAAATTGTATTTGGATATTTAATTTCCTTGTACTCTAAATGTTAACCCTTATAATTAATGAGTATGAATGACTACATATTTGATTATTTTTTTTTTGATTTTCTGGGTCCTCAAATTATATCACTGCTTATTATTTATCCCAACAATATGTAAGCCGACAACAGAAATATATTATATATATATATATATATAGTATGTCCCAAAAGATTTTATAGACTATTTAACGGGTCTTTGAAATTTTCATTTCACTCTTATTCTTAAAATAGATGTTTAATAATAATAAATAAAAATATACCGTTAATATATTTTTATTGTTGTTATTGCTTATATTATTTTCTTTTTTAAAATAATCGATAAATCGAGTGTTATCGAGTATCTCATTTTAAAGTGCTTGATAATCGAGTATTGAAAATCTTCGGGAGCTTGGAAAGTCTAATTTTATGTAGATTCATTTACAATTTAAAAATTTTAGGTGAAAATAAACTGAAGTTATTATCATTAAAACTATGTGTACAATTCTTTGTAACCCCTGTATTATCTGCTTTGCATTAATGAAGCTTTATCTATTGTTATTTAGTCTTACAATGTCTATTATTCCCAGTTGTTAAATTATTATAGGAGAAAGAAAAGGGATCCACAATTTTGGTTCTTATAAGCCGATGTCCAGTTGCACATGGCAAATATTTTTTGAATAACATTTTAGGCTGCTGATCTGAGCCCTGTACTAGCGCTAAGTATCTACATAAGCATTTAAGAGAAACAGCATTTGCAACAAAGAAGACTCTAAAGGTTGCTGTAAAGAATTTCTTCGCCAAATGCTCCACAATTTCTATAAAAATTTCTTCTAATATCACATTGTCAGAAATATTTGGACGAAAATGGCGGTTATGTTGAAATATAGTACCTATATATGGTCTTTCATAAAAGAATTGATGGGAATATATCATTGTTGTCTGCCTCATATCGGGTACTTATTGAACCCACCAAGTATACATGATATTATAGCTCATAACTAATGCAGACAGCATCCTCCATTTATTGAAATTAGAGGCTGCTGAATTTAACGCCTACAAATTTCCAGGAATTTATATTTTTAATAAATTATAAACATTGATATATTTAAATTTGACATTAACTTTTTTCATTTTTTTTCAGGAGAAGAGAATTATACAAAAAAGCTGACCGAATGAAGTTATTAAGTGATGGTGCTCTGGAGCTCACAATTAAATTTGATGTATATAACATAGTAAGCTACAGATTTAATATCAATCAGTAAAATTTTATTTTTTAAATGTATTAAATGTTGCAATTATACTGTAGCCATCGTAATAAAATATTAGAGCAACATAAATATTTATACAAATAGACAAAATTAGTAAATGCATAAAAAAGAGCGTTAAAAGCGTAATGCTTGAAATACTTAATTTTTATCTAATTTTACTAAATGTTAATTATTTAAAATTAAACTACAAACGCGTTATTAAAAATAACAAATATTTTAAATATTTTCACTTTTAACAAAAACGCTACCTTTTTTTTATTTTCACAATGTATCAAAAACTCTTGAATATCATCATCGATAATGGTTCACATCAAAATTCAATTGTGGAGATCGCTGCTTTGTAGCATACTATTTTCTCTACATTCATTTCAGTCTGGAATAAAACAGGATCCTTTGAAAACCGAATGTGTTCAAATTGTAACAGATATCAAATTATTATGTTCTGTAAAAATCGTCAAAAATGCAAATATCAGATTGCATTTCAATACTTTGGTTAAATCTAATTACAGAGATCGCTAATCCGACAAGGCATTCATTACAACAGTCGAATTCATTACAACAATATCAACAACGCTTTCATTATATTCCGTCACAATTACTAATTATTCTCAAAAGCTCAGATTACATGAGAAATTCTCTACACAATGTTAAGTTTATTATGAATCAAATCAACTTAATTATTCTCTGTATTACGACAGTTGACTGTTTGAACTTAATCAACAAACGATAAAATCTGAAAGTTTAATTACGTCAAACAGTTAGATCTGCTCAAATCTACTTATATTTACTATGAATATATTTTGAATATTATTATTATGTTCCAATATATTTCAGAAGTATTTTAATCTTTTTCGCATGTTATATTCAAGTTATTTTACTCGTGGGGCATTTTAAGTAACTTAAAATAGCCTTGAGCTATATTTATTAGTAGGCAACAAAATTATCATTTATTTTAAGTATGCAGATAAGATCGAGTGGTATGACCCAATGGTGAGTTGTGAGCTCCTGGGTACAAAGATGTTTACCAACTGAATCGTTAACATATAATTATTTATCAAATAAATCTCTATGGGAATTTGTATAGAATTGTATTCTCTACACAAAGCCATAGGATTATTATTTCAAACTTAAGCAACGGCAAATAATTCTTTGTACTTTTTAAACTCAAATAATTTTTTGTAAATGTTGTTGAGAATTAAGTTTTCTATAAGATAGCAAGTTCTTTTTCTTAGTCTTCTGTGATTATTATACCTCTATCGCAAAATAAAGGTTATAAAAGCTTTCATCATGACCAAATTATTTAATTTAAAAGTCGTCAACAGCAAAATTATAGAGAATTTCATTTTCTTGAACTTTAACAGTTTTTGCCATAGATACACTGTTGTATACAACACTCATGATGGGACTCATCCTGGGGGTAGCTTAGTGCGGCGACATCTTCAGCTGCGGATCGAAGTTTAGTTTTTATTATGATTGAAGGACCATCATAACAAAGTTATGGGTTTCATATACTTTTTTTGGAGTTTCAAAATGGCTGTAATATTTGGAGATATACGAATTTGTCTCTATACAACTTTGTCGTGATTTCTACAAAGTTTCTACAAAGATGAAATGTGAAGTGAATATATTTCAAGGCTGAATAAACTTTCAATGGCATCAATGATCTTAATTGTGTCTTGAACTAATAACCGTTTTGAAAGGTAATATATAAATGCCGGAGCAATGACTCGTAAAATTCGTCGGAGGCAACGTTACAAATAAGAAATATTAACTACGGTAACTAGATAAATTAATAACGGGTCTATCTAAATGAACATATATGTGATTCTACATGGATCGAATTACAGTATATCCTACATAAGCCAAGTTGATTACAACTGCCCCCCCCAAAGAGCCGCAAATTCGCCCGATCAGACCCATTGTTTTATCGAATGTCTAAATTGAATAGAACCATAAAGCTAAAACAGTGGCTTACAGCGGATACTATCTAAACCAGTCTGTTAGCAGTATAAATTACTAAGAAAGTGCTCTAGTGCGGGAATTAGTAAAATTAGTAAATATAGTAAACCAATCGGGAAATGACGGCTAACATAAATTTCATGAATTAATTGCTGATGTATTCTATGTGAATTGCTTGACAGTTTCCTAAATGGGAACAAGTTTAAATCGACAAATGAGTGAATTTACTTAAATGATAAGAATTCAAGGAATTAGAAATCTGTGAAACTTGGTCCTCAGTACGCTAGTTACCAAATATATTAGACATTATATTACCCACAGCCTTTTTAACTAACCATTAGGTTTTCAACCAAACCCATTTTCGAATAAACCAGTGAGTAAATTATTACTGTAAATTATTATTATTATTATTATTATTATTATTATTATTATTATTATTATTATTATTATTATTATTATTATTATTATTATTATTATTATTATTATTATTAATGTTAAGGTTCTCACAATCTCAAAGATGTCCTATATAAATAATAAGACAAAATACTGGTTTGAAAAATATTTATTAAATATCACAAGTTATATTTACACAAATAAATATTCACCCGATTTATCCAATTGATAAATTGATTTTTAGAGTCTTAATACTTTGTACCCTTTGCAATAAATTGCTATATGTATTTGCCTGAGCTAAGCTATGTAATTTGTATGCTCTAATTTATTATTTCAATAGTCGATAACAACTATGAAATTCTTCTTAGGCTAAGAATGTTTGGGTGATTTAACTGAGAATTCTCTCAGTTTATATACTAAATTTTCTGTTGTTTGTTGACTCTTAAAGTGTCACACTTTATGAGGCCTCGCATCAATTATTATTATTGTTATTATTTTGTTTTTGTTGTTGCGCCTGTTGATGCTTTTTCTTCTATTTTATAGACGTCAAACATCACTTGAAGTGCTTTTTATGGAGAATAAAATAATTGACGCTTTGCGTCTAAAAAAATAAATAACAAAATTATTTTTTATAACTAGCTCCTAGAGGGCATTTAAAATTTAACTAATTAAAAAGATTTCTTTTAACGAAAAATTTTTAATAATTAATCTAATCAATAATTAATCATAACAATTAAATCACTACATCATCAATAATAATAAAAAACAAAATAAAATTATAATCAATCAATAAACACCACACCACTGCTCAAAAATAAAATTAATAAAATAAAATCAACTTATCGTTAGATATCATAATGAGTAATCAAATTATAATTATAAATATAAAATCAGATTGTCATTATAATCAAATTGTTCATAATCCCAAATCACAGCAGAATCCAGTTTATTGTTTATCGATGTCGTTTTCCACATATATATTTATTCTGTATTTTTCGTTCCTATTATGTAATGTTTTAATTTTAAAATTGTGATAATACGCCTTTCTTCTAACTTTATTATTATTATTAATATTAATTCGGTTAATTTATTTTCAGTCAGAACATATTGACTATAATGGACTTATGAAAATAATGCAAAATGGCAGAAAGACCGAAACGTATGAATTCCGATTGATCAGTTTTAAATTCTCCACAAAGAAATCATTTCTATTAAATAATATGCGTTACGTAACCGCAACTGCGTACAGTAAGGAATACAAGTTGGTTGGACATGAATTCTTTTGTGATAAAAATATTTCTATCATTATAATGTATTTTTTACGAAATACTATTTTTATAAGGTGGGTGTTAAAAGACTTTGGAGACATAAGATTTGTTATATTAAAAAACAACTGACTAACTCAGAGGAAGAAAGTAATTATATTGTAAGTCTATTGAGCAAGATTCAATCATAACCTCATATCACACCTTTGACATTAAGACATGTATTACGTAATCACCATTCTTAAAACTACAAAATACACACATACATATAATATTATTTCAAATAAGTATTATTTACAGTCATCCTAGGTGAGCTTTATTGCTTTCTGTCGTCATGTTAAGCATGGGATTAAATTTCATTTCTGAGTTAACTTGAATGAGATAGAGATACTCAGAACAAGTTAAATGCTTTGTAGCAATATGTAAAATTGATCAAGATTAGTAGTGTGTTTTTAAGCATTTTCAGCTCATAGCCTTATCCGAGAAATCTGTAAAAACCGAAAATTTTGAAAATTTTCTAAACTTACCAACTTTTTTTCAGAATATTGGTAATTTGTAAAAATGCAAAACTAACAAACTACCTAATTCTCTCAATAAGGGATATTCGCTGAAAATGCTTAAAAACATAAAACTTAGCATGGAATGATAAAAATAAATTTCTTAAATTTTATAATTTTATAAATTTCATAATTTTTTAATTTTATAATTTTTTCTTTTTTAATTTTAAAAATATGGTAATTCGAGAAAAATGTTTTAGTGAATCTTGTAATAAATATCTTTCAAAAGCTCACAAAGCTAAGCATGAAAAAACTAAAATCCACCAAAAAATGTCTCACACTTCTGGAGCGTCAGCGACTGCCTTCGGGGGAGATTTACAAACTGTAAGTTCTAAAATTCCAGAATTTCCATGGGCAAAATATCCAAGAGAACATCATCTTTCAAAATATAATTATTTGGGTCAATTGGGCTCAAGTTTGTTTTAAAAAAGAACATGTTAGTGTTTGCTAAATTCATTATAAAATAATTAAACTAAAAAAGGATTTAAAAATTTGTAATAAATGTAAAATTGAAAAATCAATTGAATATTTTAAAATTCTTAAGAGAAAAGGAAAATCATATTTTCTTGGTATGTGTAAAGAATGTGAAAGCATAATTTATATGAATAAGTTATATGAACAAAAATATAAAGAGAAACGCTTATTAGGAATAAGAAATTTAAAAACTACTTTACCAATAAAAGTATGTACAAAATGTAATATAGTAAAACCTATAAGTGAATTTAGGAGTAGATTAAAAAATTAATGAACTGCATAAAAAACGTAATGAAAATCCCAAAGTTAAATTAACTCATCATTTATATGGGGGTATTAGAAGAGCATTAAAAGAACTCAAAGAAAGTCAAACATTGTTGAAATATTTAGGATGTTCAATAAATGATTTTTATCAATGGATAGAATTTCAATTTTATGATGGAATGACTTGGGAAAATCAAGGTTCTTATTGGCATATAGGTCACACATTAGCAGTTTCTAGTTTTAATTTTGAAGATGAAATACAAATAAAAAGATGTTTTAATTGGATAAATTTAAGACCTTTAAGAGCAAAAAAGAATTTATCAAAACACAGTAAAATAATTTTAAAAGAATATTTATTACAAGAAATTAAATCTCATTATTTTATGAATTTAGTAAATGCAACACCTTCAAATTGCGGGAAACTCCTAAAGTATTTTCTACCACTTCATAAGAGAAATTTAATGAAGGAACTCGCGTAATGACCGATCCCAATGGTAAAAACGAAAAATAATAGAAGGGCAATACGCAGCACGTCTCCCAAGTTCGTTATGATTAGAATATGGAGATTGTTCAGAGACTAGACGTTGGTGGGGAAGAAAAGTCTAATCAACTTTGATGATTCCTTAAGATATAGTCCGGCTCTCTTGGAAACTTGAGAGATTTTCTGCCAGGAACTCGTTTAGATATAAGACTTGATGAAAATGATAATCCTAAACCCGGAGAAGAACCAGTAAATAGAGTTGATGCAGCGGCTTTAAAACATGTCATAGCGTATCGTCAAGGAGATATTCGTTCTCGACAAAAAGCAGATATTGATTTGATTCAAGATTTAAATGATATTCAAAATCCAACATTTTCTGAAAGATTTTCAAGAGCAATAGGAAAAATACCAATGAAAACAAAGATAATGTTAGGTGAAGAAATACCAACAAACTCAGACAATCAAAATACTACTCTAGCGAATGAGTTACACCAGAGAGAAGCATTTGCAACAAAGTTACACAAAGAATATAGAAAACCTAAAAAATTTTTAAAAATAAAAGTTTTCAATAAAGATGATATTTGGTCAGCAGATTTAATTGAAACCGTAAATCCTAAAAATAATAAAAATTATAGATATATTCTAACAATTATTGATTTATATACTCGATATGCTTGGGTTCTACCATTAAAAAATAAAACAGCAAATTCAATTAAAGAAGGGTTCGAGTTTTTATTTGAAGAAACCCCAGATAGAATTCCAAAAAAATGATATGTTGATAATGTTAAAGAGTTTTATAATAAAATATTTGAAGAATTTAGACAAGAAAAGGATATTAAAATTTATTCAACTTTTAATTAACCTGATGATAGATCAAATTATGGTTCACATAATCCTATAATTGAAAGATTTAATTGGACATTGAAAAATTTGATGTATAAAAAATTTACAGGACAAGGAAATAGAATCTGGATAGATGTATTATTAGAATTAATTAATAAATATAATGAAATTCATAGAACAATAGGAGTTTCACGAACAGAAGCAAGTGAGAATCCTGATCTAATCAAAGAAATTACCCATAATAATAATTATACTAATGAAAATTTACAAGAAAAACAAAAATTTAATATTGTTGATCGAGTTCGAATATTCAAATGGAAAAATAAATTTAAAAAAGGTTAAACACATAAATGGTCTAAAGAAATTTTTATCATTTCAGAAATACATGCTAGCTCAAAACAAAAACTTATGGAATTAAAGATTCAACCGGTGAAGAAATTCTAGGTAAATTTTGTCAAAATGAACTCCAGAAAACTATTTTTTAATAATTTCTATTAAAAATGGTAGATGAAATTATTAATATACAGACTGTTGATAATTTAGAGAAAAAAATAAGAAAAATAATAGAAACAAACAAACCTGCAGCTATTGAATATGATGGTAAAAAATCATACATTGGTAAAAAGAAAATAGCAGAAATTAAACAAAAAGAAGCTGAACATTCTGGAGGAATTTTACCTTTTGCAGCTTCATTGCCATTAATCTTTGGAGGAATTATAGCTGCAGCAGTAGCAGCAGGTGGAATAACAACTACTGTTAAAAATATTTAGGAAGCGCAATTAGCTGATGTTTCAAAGGCGAAAAATCTTAATACCTCAAAAAGAAAGTCTTCAGAAGAAAAATCTCCAGAAGGAAAAGGAATTTATTTAGATCCATATCAAGGTCATGGAATTTGTGATTTTATAAAATCTATTAATAAAGAGTCCTTCTAAAAATAAAAAATTAAAAAAAGTTTTAAAAAAATTAAATAAAGGAAATATTCAAATAGAGGTTGATGGTGATAAAATCTTTCTTTCTCCTTATAAAACCTAGTGAAAATTTTACTATTAAAAATGTCTTCTATTACACCAACTTGGAATAAAAATATTATGAAATTCAATCACAATCCTATTTTTACCAAATTCTTTTAGAATGTTGATAATTGAAAGTTCTGGTTCTGGAAAAACTCCTAATTTTATAGACTTTCTAAAACAATTGATCAACCTGAAATGCAAATAAATTTTCATGGATTAAACTCTGGTTTATCAAAATAAGATATTGTAGAACTATGAACTTGTAGTATTATACTTTGTAAAAAATGTAAAGAAAGATATTTAATAAAAAAATTTTATCTTCATTATAATTCTTGTGATTGAAGAAAAAAACGAAGAAGAAATGAACCTGTTGAACCTATAAAATTTGAAGATAGTTCAACTGATAGTGAAGATATTAAAATTGAAGAACCTTAAGTTGAAGAACCTAAAATTAAAGAAGATGAAAATGATATTGGATATTCCACTTTTAGTGTTACTGTTACTTATGAACAAGTTATTTACCATTAGCTAGTATAAATGGTTTTAATTCCAAACTTAAAAGAATTAAAAAGGAAATAGAAAAAGATTATGAACATATAGAAGATATCTTGGGGGTGATTCTGCTTTAATTTTACATTCTTTTCAAAAATTAGTATAAATTTTTGGAAACATAGACCAAAATCATACATCAAGACTCAATTTACTTCAAGTTATATTGTAAATGTTAAAAATAGAGATAATAAATATTTTCAAATGTTGATAGATTAAGTAATTATATAGATTATGAAAGTGAAATAAAATATTGGGATGGATTTGAACATCCAATGAAGAAAAAAGATGTTTATAAATTTGAAAAATTAACTAATCTATCATTTAATATTTATGAATATGATGCAAGGAAACCAAAACCAAGACATGCTGAAGCGACTTCCTCTGGAAGACACATTAATCTTTTAATAATACATGAAGAAAATGAAATTACTTCTCATTATGTTTTGGAAAAAATATTTTCAAAGTTTTATGAGAAAGAAAATTACAAATTCTAATTATAAAGAAGGTCGGGTTTGTGAAAGATGTTTGTCTTATACATCAACAAAATCTATGAAAGAAAAACATGAAAGATTATGTGAATTTAATGAATCGGCCCTTGTTAAAATGTTATCTGGTGATAAGGCACAAATGACTTTTAATAAAATTTGAAATCTTATGCTACCGTTAGCTGTTATATATGGTGATTTTGAAGCTGTTAATATTAAACAAAATTAAAAAGAAGAATATCTTAAAATCTTGGAGAAATATAATTTAAAAGAATTATATGGTGAATATAATTATGTATATAATAAACATGAAGATAAATGGGAAAAGATTAAAAACTTTTTAATTGAAATAAAGAAATCATTCGAGGTTCCCCTAACAAATCAAAAACCATCAGCATTTTGTTTATATTTAAAAAGTAATTATCCTGAATTAATTGAATCAGAAGCAATGTTCTATCGAAGTAATCAGTCTGAAGAAGTTTTGAAAACATTTGTTCAATATGTTAATAAAATTGAAAATAAATTATTTAGAACAATAAAAGACTCCGAGTATGATTTAGATATGTCCAATGAACAACAAGAAGAATTAGAAAAAACTAAATTTGCTGGATTTGTAAAAAAGAATTTTCTTCAAGTAGTCGTTCCTGGGTGAATAAGGTTAGGGATCATGACCAATTATTAAAATTTTATAATTATCGTGGTGGAGCTCATAAATCTTGTAATATTAAACTTAAGAAACCATCAAAGATCCCAGTAATTTTTCATAATTTATTCAATTATGACATCCATTTATTTATAAAAAGTTTGGCAATAGATAATAAAAATTCTTTTAATATTATAGGAAAAACTAAAGAAAAATATAAATGTGTAGAATATGGATGTTTGAAATTTATTGATTCACTAAATTTTCTAAGTGAAAGTTTAGATCAAATATCCATAGCTTTAAAACTTGAAGATTTTAAATATACAATCGAAAATATTTTAATTCCTAAAAATATTCTAGTTGAAAAATATAAAACTTGTTTACAAAAAGGAATTTATCCATATGATTATATCGATTTCTTTGAAAAATATGAAGAAAGTAATATTATTCTCAATTCTGAATGATTGTGGTATTAATGATGAACAATATTCAAGATATTTAGAAATTTATCAATTATTTGAATGTAAAAATTTAGGAGAATATACAGATTTATATTTAAGACTTGATACATTTATATATTAATTGATTGTTTTGCAAATTTTATAAAGAAATTTGAGTTGAATCCTTGCAATTATATTTCAACACCTTCATTATCTTGGAATTTAATGTTGAAAAAAAGTGTTGTTGTTTTAGATTTATTAACTGATGTTGACATGTTTAATATTATAAAAAATAATATTCGTGGAGGACTGAGTTCTGTGATGGGAAATAGATTGATTACTTCTTGGAATGAAAAATATCTTTATGATAAATATCCTGAACCCGTAACAGAAATTAAAGATGATGAATATGAACAAGTGTCGAAATGTTTGAATGATAAATCTGATTTAATTTATATTGATGCAACTGCATTATTTTCTGGAATCATGACACAATATTTACCAATTAGTCATTTTAAATGGGTAGATGTTGAATCTGATGGACTCCTAGATAAAATATTATTAACTACGAAAGATTCATCAACTGGATAGTTTTTAGAAGTTGATTTGGAATGTCCCATTGAAATTCATGATAAAACAATGTATTTTCCTTTATCACCAGTAAAAACAAAAATAAAATATGAAGAATTATCACCATGACAAAAATCAAAATATTTAGAAAAGAAAGATTCAGCTATTAAATTATTATGCACTCAACATGATAAAGAAAAATATTTATGTCATTACAGAAATTTACAATTTTATCTTCAACATGGAATGAAATTAAAAAAAATTTATAATATTATTAGTTTTAAACAAAAACCATTTATGAAAAGTTTTATTGAAGATAATATTAAAAATAGAAAAGAAGCAACATCAAACAAGGATGAATTTGGAAAAATGTTTATAAATTATTAAATAATTCAGTCTTTGGAAAAACAATGGAAAATATAGATAAATATGTAATTATAACTTTGTTAACAAATAGTACTCAAGATTTAATAAAATATTCTAAAATGCTTTCAAGACCAACTTTTAAAAATTGTGAAAAATTTTCAAATGAATTGGTTGATATTGAAATGGGAAGTTATACAAAAACATATAATAAACCAATGTATGTTGGATTCAGTGTTCTAGAATTATCAAAATTACAAATGTATGAAATGTATTATGACATATTACAACAACATTTTCGAACACCATTGTCAACCGGAGGTTTCCAAGATAGAATTTCTTTATATTTAATGGATACAGATTCAATGTTTTTAGAAATTAAAAGAGATGAAGATTATAAAGATTTATTTGACGAAATTAAAAAAGATGTAAAATTAAATAATTTAATAAATGAATTATTTACTTATAAAGATGAAAAACTTAGAAATCCAATATTAAGTGTTGTTGCCATCAGATCAATACAATATGCATTAAAAATGGTTAAAGGTGAAGAAAATAAAAATAAAAGGGTTAAAAAATCTGTAAGTAAAAAAATAAAATTTAGTGATTTTAAAAATTGTGTTGAAGGTAAATGTGTAAAACAGGTTGAAATAATTCATAATCTTAGATCAAAAAGTCATGAAATTTAACTTGAGAAATCTTTAAAAATAACATTGGATAATTATGATGGTAAAAGATGGATTATGAATGATAGAATTACAACTCTTTCATTTGGATATTATTTAATAAAATAAATATCCCAACTTGATGAAACTAATAAAAAATATAATACTAATACAACAGATTTAGATTTGGTAAAAAATGAAGAATAAGAAAATATAATATCTTATAAAATCACTACTCTCTGAAATATTTTAATTACTTTAATTCTTAAATTTTTTTTCATCCTGGAAATTTTTATATATATATTTTTTCATCTTGAAAATCTTTTCATTTTTTTAATCTTGAAAATCATTTCATTTTTTCCTAATTTCCCAATAATCAAAAATTTTTTCAGCCATTCAAAAATGTTGTAAAACTCTTCCCCCTATAAATTTCATGATAAAGTAGTGTTTCTCAAGTTTTACAAGTCGGCAAAAATTGCTATCTTTGCAAATAAAAAAAATGAAAGTAGCTAAAAATAGATATTTTTTATTCAAGATTTATAAATATTTTTCTCCTTAATATAATATAGTTTAATTTTAAATATATAAAATAAAAATTAATTACTTAAATAAAAATAAATAAAGACATAAAATTAATTTTAATACATCTTTTTTAATACATCATCCACCAAGAAATTAATGTCGCTCAGTTGCTTTAGGCTTACGGCGTAAGCCACTTTTTATTGGATATTTTTTGTTTGAAAAGAATATTATAAATATAATTATTTAACAAGTTTAATCTGTTTCACCAATAGTAATATAATAATGAAGAAATTTTCAGTATTTATTTATTGACAGATTTAAAAAGCGATTGTTAAAGTATGAAACAATTATTCTGGTGTTTTTTCTCTTGAATAAATAGCTAAATTTTAGTTAATTGTTATTTTAATATTAATAAGTTAATATATATATTAAAATTTATTATTTAATTATTATTTTATATTTTTAAATTATAACTTCATATAAATTGCATATATAAATACAAATAAAAACTTAAAATTGTTTCGATTTCATATGTTGAATATTCCACATCTGATATTGCTTGAAGATAAAACTATATTAATAAATATAGTAATAACCCCAAGCAACATGCTGGGTGGATGTTAAATTTGAAAAATCATACATCTAAAAATAAATTTCTTAATTATAATTATTATTTCCTAAAAGGAAATAAATTAAACGTTAAATTAAACGTTAAGTTAAATTAGTGTATTTAAACACAATATAAACTTTAAAAATAAATTAAAATTTTTATAAATTATATTTATAATATTTATAATATTTATAAAATTAAAATTTATAAGTTAATATTTTTTTTAATATATAAAAATGTTAAGTTAACTTTGAATTTAGAATAAAATTTTTATTATATGAAATTTTTTTGTAAAAATTTAAGAATTATAAAGTTTAAGAAATTTAAGAAATTTACTTTTATTATTCCATGCTAAATAATGTGTTTTTAAGCATTTCCAGCGAATATCTATGAGGTCTATGAGCTGAAAATGCTTAAAAACACACTATTTTCAGGAATTAGTTGATTCCCTTAAAACATTTGATTTATAGAGAATTCTTTTCAATGCATAAAATTTTGAAGAATGTCCTATTCGTCTTGATCATTCTATTTTTAGTATTTTCAATTAGCTATGCACTCAATTAGAAAAGAAAATTAAATGTATAGTAAAATAGATTATAGTCTAAACATGAAAAAGCAACCGAATAAATTTAGATTTTTGTACTTAACAGGAATTAAATCAGCAAAAGCCGGACATGGAAAAGTGTAAAATTAATTGCTTACTAGAAATATTAGAATTCAGCAAAGAAAGTTTATCAACTCTCCCTTAACAATATTACCAAAATCGGATTTTGCATGGAACTAAAAATTTATCTATTCTTAAATTTATAGTAAAACTAATTTATTAAAAGAAAACGCCAATAAAAAACGATATATTTCAACAGTTTGCCTGTCATCTTCAGGCACAAAAAACCAACTAAAAATGTTATGAATTAACTTATTTAAATACTTTTAACTACTTTTTTAAAACTTTTTTATATAAATATTATAATTTTTTATCTATATTATAATTTTAAAAATAATGTAATATTTTATAAATTAAATTAAATTATTTTAATAATATTAAAATTAAAAATTTTTTAAAAACAATACACAAACATGATTTAACATTTAAAAAACATTTATAAACATTCAAAACATTCCTAGTCATACCACTTTGCACATTAATCTTTGGATGCAATGACCTTATCAGTAATGCTCACATATCACACGTTCCCAATAATTATTAAAATTTTCAACAAAATTCTAAAATCAGACATTCCTATTTTACTTTTACAGGTTGTAAAAAATAATTTGTTTAAATTATAAGTTAATTCATAATATTTTTAGTTGGTTTTTGTGCCTGAATATAACAGTCAAACTGTCGAAATATATCGTACGGAGAGTTTTTTATTGGCATTTTTTTTAATTAAATCGTTGCCAAATTTATTTAATTATTTTTTTATTAATTTATATATGAATGAAAGTTTTTTATTATTTTTTTATGGTTATAATTTATTGAAAGTTAAACAATTGTTGTATACCTACACAGAGCATTTACCGCACAAGCACATATACATCTAAGATGTCCCAAAACTGATTTTACTGATGACTTGAATGAGCTCAACTTCTTCCTCGAACATAACACATATGCATATTCATCAGATCACTTAACAAAACTGGTGCCAAAAAAAGCAAGCTCTTATTCAAATCATTGTTCACTTCAAAAAAAATATTAATTATAGTGACATATTTTAACCGAACTCAGTAGGTCATATTCTTAAACCTGAATTATTTGAAATAAACAAGAGTTAACCAAGACGTTAAGCGTCGCGACACAATAACCGATTACATTCCCAATATCTCTACTGGTGAAATGGCTTAAGCTGACCAAGATTTGTAATGGAATTCCCGATCATATACATGAAATTTCTATTTATAACAACTCATTTTTACTAAAAGCATTAAAAAATCTAGTCATTGACAACTCATTGGGCACCCGAATCAACAAATTCGACAAAATTGCAGCGTAAAACTAACCGATCTGGACAATAATAAACTGAAGTATAGAAAGGAAAAGTAAACAAAATGATGAATATCACAATTACAAACAAACCCAATAGACCCAAACCAAACAAATAAGAAATCATTTACAAAACACACAATTAGTAAACCAAACAACAAACAAAGTACTTTGCTATTTCCTAAACAAATATGTCAAAATCCTTTAACTTTTTCTAAGTTCATTCGAAAAATAACAAATTCGATAGAACAGTTATCCAAGAACAAAATACTTGCATGGTACATACGAACAATTTCAATTTCTAAATCAACACAGCTTCTGTCATTTTACTGATACCCAATGATCATTATACTCAAACAAGCGTGGACTGGACTTGCGAAATACTTGACAAATTTCCGGTGGACCTGTCTAAAAAGTCAGATATAAAAATTAAAATAATGTTTTTATAATAATTATTTTCAATTATGCAATATTTATTTGCTCTACTTTGTAACATTTAATAATAACAACCTTTTTTTACAATTATACGCCCTTTAATTTTTGTTTATTATCTAAAAATGCCGCTTTAAAATTGTCTACCAGGGCGGTCAAATCGGCCAGTCAGCTACTGTATCTAAACAATAAAAGTTCAACAAAATGTCTATGTTTAACAAACGTTACAATTATCAATACATTTGATAAAAGATAAAATCTTTGATAGAAAATACCCAAATTTCAGAAAACTTTCAATTCAGTAAGCCTTAAAGCAAAATTTACATTGGCATAATACAGATTATCAGAAATTCAAATCTGATATATCATTTCAAATTTGAAACTGCTGTAAGAATACAATCTATTCGTTAAGTTCACGTGACGTTTTTGTGATTAGAAAAAAATACGCTAAAGCTCAATTAGATTAAAATTGTGTACTCATTTATTAATTGATGCATGCAGATAGAATTGGTTCTATTTTCCATTTGTTCTGTGGATCTGACTGAATGTCACTAAAAAGTGTGAGTACATCTATCCGAAAGTGTACACAATTGTCGACTTATAGCAGGTTAAATATGGAAATGGTGTATCAATATGCAAACAAGAACCAGAAATCGAATCTCTTTAGAGTAAATAAAACAAATTAACAAAATCAGTTAAGTTTAGCAATGTATTTTTTAGTATTATTTAAAACTTCTTTTATTTGTTTAAATACATATTATTTATCATAATAAGCTCCATTATGATCAATGTACTTGATCCAACGAGAGAAAGGTGCAGAAATGCCATTGTAATAAAACTCCGTTTCCTTAAAGCAAATAAAGTTTTCAAAGACACTTTTGATCTCTGATTCGTTTCGGGAGGTCCTGTCTTTTAAGAAATGGATATTTGCAAAAATGATAGTCTGTTGGCGAAAGGTCCGGCGAGTACGGTGGATGAGGAAGTGTTTCATAGTTCAGTTCATTTTATTTATTTTGTGTGAATTTGGCAATATGTGGTCTATGTGATTTATAGTGCATAACCTGTAATTCTTCACAATATTTATTGGAAGTGATTGTTTACCCATGGTCAAGAAAAGAATAATGTATTATACCAGCGTACGACCACCATAACCTTCTTAAGGTGTAAACTTGGTTTTGACATGTCTTTTTGTGCATTATCTTTGCTAAGCCACTGAACAGACCGCTTTCTGTAGTCGTAGAGTAATGGGGTATAAAAGATAGAAAATTAAAAGATAAATTCAGTAAATTAAAATAAAAGCAGGCCCGAAATATCTAACTGATAGAATTTTTATTCTAACGAAATATTGAGAAACTCACCAAGCGGTCCTGAATCAGGATTCCTATTATATTTAATCATTGTCAATGATGATTATACTATTTGTAATTATTAAATTATTTTTCTTTATTAGGGAGCTCGAAGTAATGACATCTGTCAAATGTAAGCAAAACTTTTATCCCGAATTTAATTGCTCTGTATTATGCGTCAAAACACAAACCATTGAGAAATGTGACTCAAATGGCAATAAGATTTGCCGCAAAGGTATTTTATATTTACTTTAAAAAATCCCAAGGATTTTGATCTTTTCTTCAAATTTTATAATTTTATATAATGTATAATGATTATGATTGGAATTATTATTAGAGTAGAGGTTCGTTACCGGAGAGGTGTACCTCCCTTGGGGAGGTATATTAATATTTTATGGGAGGTATAAGATTTAAGGTTATTTTTGTTATATTTTTTTTAAATAAAATTATTTACAAAAGAATCATCAAAATTTAAACTTATCTAATTATATTATAACAAATGAAATTTGAACGAATACTCTTTTGCAAAATAATTTGCCATTTTCTAATTTCGTAAATAATTTGAATGTAACTTTTTTATAATATATTATAATGGTGAAAATAAAATGTTATATATGATGTTGGTATAACACTAATTATGTTTCTTATCGTTTCTTAAAAAAATTAATTATTTTTGAGGTGTAAACATCAAATTAAATTTTAGGTGGGTATGATGTAAAAAGGTTAAGAACCCCTGAATTAGAGTGTCATTGCCAGGAATTTACGGGAAGTAAGCAAATTTTATCAAAAATCGCGGGAAATTAAAATTTTTAATTTTATGTTTTTATATATTTTAAAACTTGACATATATAAAAGTTACTTATAATACAAATGTTACTTAATCATTTATTTTGCGTGAATTTTATTTTTATTTACACAAGAAATGATGTTTAGTTTTTATTTATTAATATGAAAGGTATTTTTAAGTAAATATGTTGCAAATGTAATTTTAATAATTAATTTTCCTAAATGCTTTTTACATACAAAAAAACTATTTCTTAACAAAACTAGGATATGCCTATTTGAATAAAAATATACTATTGAAGTATTAAATTAAATAATAAATTATTGAAAGTAAATTACACAGTTATATGTTTACTCCAGTAGTGTTCGTTACTTAGTGTGCAGTGTGTTACATTTCTTACAATACATATTTTGCGCCCATCTTCAACTGGCGCACAGGGCTCGTGTCAAACCTAGCATACACCAAGCGAAGTTGAGATATATCACCTATAATATAAAACAAAAATCAATAGATTTATAGAATATAAACACACCAACTCACCTTGAGGTTGCTTGCAAAATAGTCACTGAGACAAACCCTACACTATAGAAACACAAAAAGTGAGAGAGAAATAAATAATGCACATTAACACAACCCATAATAAAACATGCATGTAAGCGTTTAACATGTAGCCATCCGAAGTTGAAAAAACCCCAATAATAAATAATTTTATAGACATTTTTGAGATAATTTTAGAAAGAAAAATGGCGGAAAAAATTTTTAATTTAAATTTTGAGGTTTTTGCTAGGAAATTTCGAGTAAATGAGGATGTATCTTCATAAGATTTACCCTTAAAACTAAAATTAATTTAATATTTCAGATATTTCTGTCGAAAAAAGCAAAACCTGAAATCCGAAAAAAAGCATTAATTTTTAAATTATATTGGTAAGTTTTAAAAAAAAATCATATACCAAATTATTTTGTGTATATAATCAAAGATATTTTTCAAAATATGTATAAAAAATATAATTATTTAATGCAATTAATAATTTTTATAACTTCAAAAATATTTTAACTCACTTTTTTTGAATAATATCCGAAAAAATACATATTTTTGGAGATTAGCTGTTGTTATTTACTTGAATTCCTAAATATTATTTATAATAATATATATGAAATAGTTGATCAAAGTTATATTTAAAAGCTTGAATTATGATCATATTTCCTTATGAAATAATAATTCAACTCTTAAAATTTTTTAACTTTTAGTTTTATAGCTATAAAAAATAACTTACTTAGCAGCCATTTAAAAAATGGCTGAAATGCATTTATTTTTTCACAAAATAAATTCCGAGAAGTTGATTTATGTATCAACTTGAATTATAGCGGAATTTATCTCAATGGTGCTTGGTGTAATCTAGATACGCCAAGGCCCATGTTCAATTGTTTGAATTGTAATTTTGCAATGATAATTTCTTGCTGCTTGAAAGTAATAATTTTCTCCACAATTTTCTCCACATGACGAAGTTTGCTGTAATGTTTTAACGTAATTTTACATGTGTAAAGTGATCCAGAATTATGCGGGACTACCACAGATTTAAGTTATTTGCCCATCATGTTAAGCTGTCCAGGAAAGTTTGCCACGTTAGACATGTAGAGCTTTTAACATTTTCGGAATTAAATTTTATTAAATCTTTTTAAATTTTCACAGATTTTCTGTTTCTTCCACTTCATATTAGATAGCACTTTCACATCATTTGTAGTACAAAAATTGTTTTGTTATTTTGTTAAATTAATTTACTAGAAATAAATTTAATTTTCAATTTTTATAGTAATAAATAGTAATACATGTCCCCTAATGTGTTAATCGTTTTTAAAAATTTTGATTTGAATGTGACGTATTTAAATATAAAGTATCTGTTCACCTTTAGATATGTGGCGTGTCATTATCTTAAACAATTTTTATTTTCAGATTATTTTACAATGTAACAATATCATATTAGGCTATAAACTTATAACGTTATACCTTTCTCTGAAAGTCTTAGGATTTTGCCATTTATCTTGTTCCATGTTTCAAGGGCGCACACCAAAAGGATTCAATAGTTGTCTAGATGATTTTTTCTTGGATTCCTTTAGGAACCTTGCGATACTTCTCATAGTTCTTGATTTTTGTGGCTTAAACTGAGTCTTGATTATTGAATGAGCATTTAATATCTACAATTGTAATCTTTCTTTCTGTCCGATAACTAAATGTTGTTTAAGATTTTCTTTTGACTCACTAGGTTTTGTTTCTGTTTTACAGTTTAGATCTCTTGATTTTAGAAACTCCGCCAATGCCTGGCTGTCCTTAGTCTGTTCCCATAGTCACAATGATTAGATACATATACCGATTGCCTTTTTTGGAAACTGTATTTTCTACCGTTTATTTAACTAGTCTGCCTCATTAGTTGTTTGGTTTCATATTTAAATCGAGATTGTTGGATCTTGCCTTTCTAATGAAACACCACTCTGGGTCTTTATGATACAAGGATATTTTCCATTTCATGAATTCTGGTTATGGCAATCTGAGGATGTGATCTTAGCATGATTCGGTATTTAATTGATGACTGTTATTTTCTTTCACCATCCAGTTTAGTGTCTTTAGTAGATGAATATATCTTTTGATTATGAGTTATCACTTACACAAGTATTTTTATGGTTTCCGCACTTCATTATGCAACCGACGTTATCTCCCGTAGTTTTGAAGCTCGCTTTATATAGTGTATTTTTCGAAGATTCTAGATTGCTTCTCTGACTCTGTTTAGCTATGTTGATTTTTAGCTTTTCTTTTGTTTGTTTTCACATGTTCCTTCATTAAATAGTTCAATAATGACTTATTTGACCACTCTATTGATAATAATTTATTCTGTTTTCTCAAACTAAAAAACTATCTATCATAAAATGCTAAGTGATAAACCGAAAATTGATGTAAAACATAAAAAGCCAAAAGGTGTTGTATTGTTATTTTATTCATAATTCTATTTAAAATATTCACTATTTCAAATTAATAGCCTAGACTGTGATGTTTATCAAATAAATAAGTGATAAGATAAGCCTTTGCTGTAAAATATGTATTAAATGATAAAAAATTTCAATTATAAGATAATTTTTTAAATATTTCGAGGTTGAAAAGGATTAACATTAATTTTATGCTGCTACTAAGAAACCATATTTTTACCATAATGTTGTTATTATTGGCGTATAAAAAGTATTCACGACTGTAAATTCGTTTTAATAAAATTTTAACTTTGGTTTCTTATTGTGTTAATAGTAGTGGGATGTGTCACATCCAGCACATGTCACATCCAGCACATGTCACATCCAGCACAGTACCCCCCCCCCGCTGAGAGAAAATTTTTCTAAGTCCAAAAGTACAAAAAATTTTTAAGACAAAGACAATGACTCATTCAAGGTCATTGAAACAAAGACCATGACTCATTCAAGGTCATTGGATGACTCATCATATTTTTTCAAGGTCATTTAAACAAAGACCATGACTCATTCAAGGTCATTGGATGACTCATCAAATTTTATAATATATATTTTTAATTTTAAACAAAGACCATGACTCATTCAAGGTCATTGGATGACTCATCATATTTTATAATATATTTTTAATTTTAAACAAAGACCATGACTCATTCAAGGTCATTGGATGACTCATCATATTTTATAATATATATTTATATTTTAAACAAAGACCATGACTCATTCAAGGTCATTGGATGACTCATCATATTTTATAATATATTTTTAATTTTAAACAAAGACCATGACTCATTCAAGGTCATTGGATGACTCATCATATTTTTTCAAGGTCATTTAAACAAAGACCATGACTCATTCAAGGTCATTGGATGACTCATCAAATTTTATAATATATATTTTAAATTTTAAACAAAGACCATGACTCATTCAAGGTCATTGGATGACTTATCAAATTTATAATATATATTTTTAATTTAATTTATATTTATTTAATATACTTTAATTATTTGTTTTAATCAAGTCAATAATATTATTTATTTATTTTTAAATTATATTATTATTAAATTTAATTATTTGTTTTAATCAAGTCAATTATTTTATTTTAAAATTATATTATTATTAAATTTAATTGTTTGTTTTAATCAAGTCAATTATTTTATTTTTAAATTATATTATTATTATTAAATTGTTTGTTTTAATGAAGTGAATATTGTTTTAATCAAGTCAATAATATTATTTATTTATAAATTATATTATTATTATTATTAAATTGTTTGTTTTAATGAAGTGAATATTGTTTTAATCAAGTCAATAATATTATTTATTTTTATTATTATTAATATTATTATTATTATTATGATTATTATTACTTTTTTTTTATTATTGTTTTTTATAAATATTATTATTATTATTATTATTTTTATTATAATTATTGTTATTATTATTATTATTATTATTGTTATTATTATTTTTATTATCATTATTTTATTTTTATTATATTATTATTATTTTTATTATTATTATTAATATTATTATTATAATATTTTATTATTATTATTATTTAATATTATTATTATTATTATTATT
>CM039679.1:265995639-266003139 GCA_022537955.1 Schmidtea mediterranea | reverse complement strand
ATTAAAATTACCAAAGTTTTTGACAAGTCTTGATAGATCTTTAATAAAATTTGTTAGTACTTTGAATAAGAATTTTAAAAAAAAAGTTTCAACACAGTAGCAAATCGTAAAGAAACTAGTACTTATCAGTTAATTAAATTAACTAAGTTGTAAAATAATTGAAAAAATTTTTTAGATTTTTAAAATTTTAAGATTGTTAGGTAATTGTTCTAGGTACTTGTTGAATAAAAATTAATGTATTTTATCAACAGCTCATAGTTTTTAATCGTACAATTCTCTTCATTCCTGGAAATAATCGTAAATATTTAAATTATTCAGAAAATTGTCAATAAAAAAACATAAATAATAGGTAACCAAATATTTTTAAATACTAGTCAATTTTAATTTTAATTTAATTACAAATATAATAATAATAAAATAAATACTTGTATACAAATAGTTATATGAATCAATCAATTTCTTAGAACTGAAATCTTATCGATATATTCTGATTAACCTTAAATCAATGAAAAAAGTAACAATTTTCCTAAGTATTTTATAAATTCAACCAACTCAATTCCCTTTAAAAAAAATACTATAAATTCGACTCTCAACCAATCATTCCTTTTCAAATGTCATTTTTCACTCCATTATACCAACTATATTCATAATTTTTATAAAAGCCTATCAAGTAGATAATATTTACCTTTTGAATACCAATATTCATTCCAGTAAATTTCTTTAGAAATATTATAAATTACTTTCTTGACCAATCATTTTCCATCAAATAACAATATTTCCAGCCATATTCAATATTTTTCATAAAAAAAAAATCATAAAAATACCAATTTAGATAATATTTACCCTTTAAATAACAATATTTAACCAACCCAACCCCTTAAAAATGACAATAAACTTGTTAATTGACTATTTCTCACTAAAGTAAATTCCACTCTAGACCAATCATTTCCCATCAAATAACACTTACCCTACCCTACCAACTATATTCATTATTTTTATAGAAATCACCCTTTAAATAACGATATTTAACCGACTCAGTACCTTAAAAATATCAACAAATCTGTTCTTAATCGATTATTTCCTTAAAAGATCATAAATTTTCTTCTTAGCCAATTGTTTCTCACTAAAATAAAATAAAATTTACTCTCAACCAATCAATTCTCTTTAAATGACATTAATCCAAGCTATATTCATTATTTTCATAAAAATCACCGACATATCGATATTCAACCGAATAAATTTCTTGAAATCCCCTTAAAATAGAATTCATCTCGTGACCAATCCTTTCCCCTTAAAAGATCATAAATTCTCTTCTTAACAAATCATTTCTCTTTAAATGACAATATTTCCACTCTCTCAAAAGATTTACACACATATTGATATCTATCTGAACAAATCCCCCTAAAAATATTATAAATTCCTCCTCTATATTCTCCATTTAGAAAATATTTACCTTTGAACACAGATATTCAACCAACTTAATCCCTTAAAAATATCAACAAACTTGTTCTTAATCGATTATTTCCTTAAAATATCATAAAATTTACTCTTAACCAATCATTTCCATTGAAATAACATTCCCCCCCCAACTGCACCAATATATACATATTTTTTAAAAACCTACAAGGTAAAATTTCTTTAGAAATCTATGTTTAACCGACTCTACTCCTTTAAAATTCATCATTCGAATCATATTTACTATATGTATTCAACCAATCAAATTCCTTAAAATTATCATAAAAATTTGAATTTTACCAATAAAAATAAATTTTCTTTAAAGTATTACAAATTGTTATCATCATTTTCCATCGAAATCACCACAATTTTGTTCTGGCAACAATTTCAAACAATTAAAAAATTCATCAAAAATGACTTAAATCGAATAAATCTATGTTTCCCACATAAATTAAATTATTGTAAAATCACAAAATATATATCATATTGCTCATTAAAATTAATCAGTAAATCAAGTATAAATTCAATAAAAATTACCAGTCAACCATTAGAGATAATTCAATGATTTTCATAACTATACTGATAACCACACTGAGCATCCCTTAAAAATCTCTAAATTATACTACTTTTGTGATTGATATCCATGAAATCAATATTAGATTTGAAAATGAAAGTAATTATTGACCCCTTTATTTACACTGTAAAATCAATTAAAATTTTAGGTTTCACTAAAATATTTTTAAAATTAACTGATTTAATCAACTATTTAAATAGAACATAAATTATAATTAAAATATCATTTACTATTCAAAATCTATCAGTCAAATTGGATTCTAATTGGTAAATAATTATCTTAAATAGATGTTTCATAAACATTTTGATCCTAAATTTATTTATTTATTTATTTTTATTTAAAATAATCCTAAAATCAAGTCTAATCTAATAAATTAGGAAAAATTAATTGTTTCTAAAATTATAGATTTACCCTAATTTCTTCAATAATTTCATTAAAAACATAATCAAACCTTAAATCCATTAAAATTCAAAAGAAAACCATAAAATTCACAAAGATGATTAAAATTTACTAAAATAATACCTCGTAAAACTAGATATTACTTAAATTATAATAAAATTTCCCTAAAAGATCTAATTGATTTACATAGCCTAAAATTATTTTATTTTTGTCGAGTACAACCTAATCTATTGAAAGATGTAATTTATTTAGTTAAATTTTCATTGAAATAACAAGTCAACAAATGAAATTTTAATTAGTAAAGATTATATTCTATAAAGAAAATTTTTAGTGAAGAAGTAATATTGGTGAGATAGTACATTAAGTGACTAAAATCGTTGAAATTACTGAAAACAGTGGGATAGCTAAAGATATCTACTAAATAGATGAAATATCAATTGATATCTTAATAACTTACAAGGGTAATATACTTTGAATGGAGAAAATATACATCGAAGAGAAAAATATTCGTTGAAGAGGAAAAAAACATTCATTGAATAAGGAAACATTAATTGAAGAGAGAAAATATTCATTAAAGAGGAAAGCAATCATTAAGTGAGAAAATATGAATTGAAGCTAACAAATATTCAGTGAATCGAGAATTCTTTATAATAAATTAGTCGGTAAAATTTCTCAATGATGAGATGAAATATCAATTAAATATTGTGAAATACTTGAAATAAATGGTCTGAATTATTCAATGATCAACAAATATACATAAAAGATGAAAATATTTACTGAAAATCAATTGTACTTTAAGAGTGTATTAATTACTATTATATTAAATTAAAAATTATTAACAATTGAGTAGATTTCATCGGTTAATTATATTAAATAGGGATATATATTTTTGATAGATACTTATGCGCGGAAGAATAGTTATTAAAAACAATAACCGTGCGCGTATACTAATTCGGCGAATATACATCAAATACTGAGATATTAGAAATCAAATCTAAGTCTCTTACAATAGTAAATTCAAAACACATTGAATAATATATTTTGAATGAACATTATGGATATCTATTGCTATTAAGAATTATTATCTAAATGTTATTAATGTCGATAAAACTTATATTTAAATACTTTTTTATGTGTAACTATTGACAATATATTATTTTCAATTCTAAATTTATTCTATTATTTGAAATTATATTCGAAATTTAGTTAAAATAATTTTTTTTTTGATTAGTAAATAGAATATTTGATTTAGTTTTATACTCAAATAAAACTTTTTGACAAATTAAAAATATTTTGAATAATCTCTTTATAAATTGATGGTTATAAATAAATATCCAAATGTAAAATTAATTTAAATATTTTATTCAATTGTAACTATTGACAAAATAATAATTTAAATTCAAAAATAATAAGAACATCAAAAATGATTATTATTTCTAAAAGTAAATTTATAACATTTTATAAAAAGCAATAATTAATATAAAACATACATCAATTTTCTGAATTTATTTAATATTACAAAATACTAAATGTTTCTTATAATCATAATACCAAATTATTCATCTATTCATTGTATTGTTTACTATATTCCATTATTTGTTGGACTTTCTACTACATTCTTCCTACTTGTTATATCCACCCATATTTATAGTATTAAATTTGCCGCATTTGTTGAATATTCGTAGGATTTGTATATATTCGCCGGATTTGTATATATTCTATATACATAAGATATATATATGAATATTAAATTTGCCAGATTTATTGAATATTCGTTGGATTTGTGAATTCGCCGGATTTGTATATATTCGCCGGATTTGTATACGTGCACGGTTATTGTTTTTAATAACTATTCTTCCGCGCATAAGTATCTATCAAAAATATATATCCCTATTTAATATAATTAACCGATGAAATCTACTCAATTGTTAATAATTTTTAATTTAATATAATAGTAATTAATACACTCTTAAAGTACAATTGATTTTCAGTAAATATTTTCATCTTTTATGTATATTTGTTGATCATTGAATAATTCAGACCATTTATTTCAAGTATTTCACAATATTTAATTGATATTTCATCTCATCATTGAGAAATTTTACCGACTAATTTATTATAAAGAATTCTCGATTCACTGAATATTTGTTAGCTTCAATTCATATTTTCTCACTTTAATGATTGCTTTCCTCTTTAATGAATATTTTCTCTCTTCAATTAATGTTTTCCTTATTCAATGAATGTTTTTTTCCTCTTCAACGAATATTTTTCTCTTCGATGTATATTTTCTCCATTCAAAGTATATTACCCTTGTAAGTTATTAAGATATCAATTGATATTTCATCTATTTAGTAGATATCTTTAGCTATCCCACTGTTTTCAGTAATTTCAACGATTTTAGTCACTTAATGTACTATCTCACCAATATTACTTCTTCACTAAAAATTTTCTTTATAGAATATAATCTTTACTAATTAAAATTTCATTTGTTGACTTGTTATTTTCAATGAAAATTTAACTAAATAAATTACATCTTTCAATAGATTAGGTTGTACTCGACAAAAATAAAATAATTTTAGGCTATGTAAATCAATTAGATCTTTTAGGGAAATTTTATTATAATTTAAGTAATATCTAGTTTTACGAGGTATTTATTTTAGTAATTTTAATCATCTTTGTGAATTTTATGGTTTTCTTTTGAATTTTAATGGATTTAAGGTTTGATTATGTTTTTAATGAAATTATTGAAGAAATTAGGGTAAATCTATAATTTTAGAAACAATTAATTTTTTCCTAATTTATTAGATTAGACTTGATTTTAGGATTATTTTAAATAAAAAATAAATAAATAAATAAATTTAGGATCAAAATGTTTATGAAACATCTATTTAAGATAATTATTTACCAATTAGAATCCAATTTGACTGATAGATTTTGAATAGTAAATGATATTTTAATTATAATTTTATGTTCTATTTAAATAGTTGATTAAATCAGTTAATTTTTAAAAATATTTTAGTGAAACCTAAAATTTTAATTGATTTTACAGTGTAAATAAAGGGGTCAATAATTACTTTCATTTTCAAATCTAATATTGATTTCATGGATATCAATCACAAAAGTAGTATAATTTAGAGATTTTTAAGGGGATGCTCAGTGTGGTTATCAGTATAGTTATGAAAATCATTGAATTATCTCTAATGGTTGACTGGTAATTTTTATTGAATTTATACTTGATTTACTGATTAATTTTAATGAGCAATATGATATATATTTTGTGATTTTACAATAATTTAATTTATGTGGGAAACATAGATTTTATTCGATTTAAGTCATTTTTGATGAATTTTTTAATTGTTTGAAATTGTTGCCAGAACAAAATTGTGGTGATTTTCGATGGAAAATGATGATAACAATTTTGTAATACTTTAAAGAAAATTTATTTTTATTGGTAAAATTCAAATTTTTATGATAATTTTAAGGGAATTTGATTGGTTGAATACATATAGTAAATATGATTCGAATGATGAATTTTAAAGGAGTAGAGTCGGTTAAACATAGATTTCTAAAGAAATTTTACCTTGTAGGTTTTTAAAAAATATGTATATTATTGGTGCAGTTGGGGGGGGGAATGTTATTTCAATGGAAATGATTGGTTAAGAGTAAATTTTATGATATTTTAAGGAAATAATCGATTAAGAACAAGTTTGTTGATATTTTTAAGGGATTAAGTTGATTGAATATCTGTGTTCAAAGGTAAATATTTTCTAAATGGAGAATATAGAGGAGGAATTTATAATATTTTTAGGGGGATTTGTTCAGATAGATATCAATATGTGTGTAAATCTTTTGAGAGAGTGGAAATATTGTCATTTAAAGAGAAATGATTTGTTAAGAAGAGAATTTATGATCTTTTAAGGGGGAAAGGATTGGTCACGAGATGAATTCTATTTTAAGGGGATTTCAAGAAATTTATTCGGTTGAATATCGATATGTCGGTGATTTTTTATGAAAATAATGAATATAGCTTGGATTAATGTCATTTAAAGAGAATTGATTGGTTGAGAGTAAATTTTATTTTATTTTAGTGAGAAACAATTGGCTAAGAAGAAAATTTATGATCTTTTAAGGAAATAATCGATTAAGAACAGATTTGTTGATATTTTTAAGGTACTGAGTCGGTTAAATATCGTTATTTAAAGGGTGATTTCTATAAAAAATAATGAATATAGTTGGTAGGGTAGGGGTAAGTGTTATTTGATGGGAAATGATTGGTCTAGAGTGGAATTTACTTTAGTGAGAAATAGTCAATTAACAAGTTTATTGTCATTTTTAAGGGGGTTGGGTTGGTTAAATATTGTTATTTAAAGGGTAAATATTATCTAAATTGGTATTTTTATGATTTTTTTTTATGAAAAATATTGAATATGGCTGGAAATATTGTTATTTGATGGAAAATGATTGGTCAAGAAAGTAATTTATAATATTTCTAAAGAAATTTACTGGAATGAATATTGGTATTCAAAAGGTAAATATTATCTACTTGATAGGCTTTTATAAAAATTATGAATATAGTTGGTATAATGGAGTGAAAAATGACATTTGAAAAGGAATGATTGGTTGAGAGTCGAATTTATAGTATTTTTTTTTAAAGGGAATTGAGTTGGTTGAATTTATAAAATACTTAGGAAAATTGTTACTTTTTTCATTGATTTAAGGTTAATCAGAATATATCGATAAGATTTCAGTTCTAAGAAATTGATTGATTCATATAACTATTTGTATACAAGTATTTATTTTATTATTATTATATTTGTAATTAAATTAAAAATTAAAATTGACTAGTATTTAAAAATATTTGGTTACCTATTATTTATGTTTTTTTTATTGACAATTTTCTGAATAATTTAAATATTTACGATTATTTCCAGGAATGAAGAGAAATTGTACGATTAAAAACTATGAGCTGTTGATAAAATACATTAATTTTTATTCAACAAGTACCTAGAACAATTACCTAACAATCTTAAAATTTTAAAAAATCTAAAAAATTTTTTCAATTATTTTACAAC